>JAODFZ020040585.1:0-11721 GCA_027574845.2 Deinopsis erosa
TGGCGAACTTACCAAGTCTTTGCCAAATATGTATTTTCAATTAAAAGAATGACTGATGGCATTGGGAACGTACACATGACGATATCTAACAGCAACTCCTCACATCAAACGTTGTATGAACTATAACAAAAAGAAATCAATAATTATTATTATAAGAATTGTGTATTGAAAAAATATATATTTAAATAATATTTAATGTTAATTACATACCCAAGATTGTTTAATTTCTCCCATATGATCCACCAATTTCCTCATATCATTGTGTTGCAATGTTTTTCCAACCGATTTTGGGCAAGCTTTCGAAGTGTACATTCCTTTAAACATCTCTTCGTTCTCAATTAAAATGTCCAAAGTAAGATGCGACTCTACAACTAAAAATGAAATTTACTATAAAATCAATTAAAATGAAAACACAAAATACTTACTTTACTAATACTTGACTTTCGAAGCAATTTTTCATTTGGTCACCCATCCATTTTCAAAACTCGTTGCTTAACTTTCATTCAGCACTCGATTATTCTGCGATATTGGTTTCATCGCTTGAAAAACTTGAGGAGAAAGGCTTGGAAATATTTGTGTTCGAACGAACAGCCTAAACTCAAGAAGGTTTTATCTAAACATGAATAATGCCCCGAATAAGCGGAATTTATGAATAAAATGGCCCGCATTTTTTTCCGCGAAAATTTACCGAAATGAGCCTTTTTATGTGTTGGTTAAAAATACGATACGAATAATATAATAATAGAACTTTATACATTTTTTAAACTAATTTGAAAAATATGTTATATTACTATGATATATATAAATATATAAAACAAGAATTATATGTAAGTTTTGTAACAAACTATAAGGCACTTTATCATTGCATCTCACTAAAAAAATCAAATCATTCCACTCCACAAATAAAAACATACACAGTTTATAAAACCATCTAAAAGTGTTGTGCGTTCGAAGATAGAAGAATCAGAGTCTTCGTAGCTATGTGGAGCTCTATAAACTGCATACAAGTCCTAGAAATTTAAATAACACTCATTATCTAAATTATTGCTTAATTAAATTATTACCCCTCGAGAGACATGAAGATCAATTGATAACATCATAAAAGCACCAACATATCTTGGATGTAAAATAATATAATGTTGCATATTACCATCCTCCGAAAAATAAGATCTATGCTGATCGTGATATTTATTTAAAATAATCTTAGCAAGACCTTGATACCAAGCTAATGGTTGATTAATTAAATTTCGCAAATTCGGATGAACATCACATAAATTTTCTAATTGAGCTAAACCTTTAAGTTCAATAAATTCGGTATACGATAATTGATTAAAATCAGCTGACAAAAGTTTATTCCAAAGCAAATTAATGCGACAATGCACCATTCCTTGCGTCACCATATCACGTATCGTTTTTTGAGTATTTTCTGCACAATTTAATATTACTTGATGCATTAGCTGCTCATGTGACGAATAATATCCCAAATAATTTACAGATTCCGGTCGTATTTCAATATGTGAATTTACAATTGATTCACTATCACTATCATTTAATATTTCTTGTTTCACTGAATCATTATCATCAACTTTTTCATCTAATATCAAATTTTTGTTTATTGAAGAAACTGTTCGAAACTTGCCTAACTTTCTTTCAATATCCGTCTTTGGATAAACTTCTCTATAATTTAAAAATATTAAACAAAGTTGCAAAACAATCAAAACATTCAGAATACCTTCGTGATGTCAAAATGATGTAATATTTTAAATGCAAATTATTTTCTGGTAAATCGTACGTTGTCTGAATATTAGAAATAATTAATGTTATATCAAAATCATCTGTATGTTGTCTATCTTGCGAGTCTTTATAAGAAACCCCAGTAATATTTGATACTTGTACCAAAACGTAATCGCTTTCTTGTCTTAAACTATCATTCATTGAAATAACATTCAAATTGTATTGTTTTACATTACTTAATAGATAAGTATATAATTGTTTTCCCTCAGTTAAAAGGTTTTTAATAACAATTGAATCTGCAAAAAAATGCACATAAATATTAATGATTAATAAATCTATTATTAATAATTACCTGCGTATACTAAATTTCTAGCATAATTTGGTGCTTTATTATAATATTTCATAAAATCATTTAAGAAATGTATCAGATGATATCCATCGCATACTTTATGTCCATTATTATTTGATATATAATTAAAAATGGAACGTAAATGAAAATCGTACGTGAAGGAATGCAAGTGCATCAAAACTTTGATTCTATCACATTCATCTAAAAATGTCTGCACGAATTGGTTAATAAAAACTCGTGAATTAGTTTGGCTGCGATTGCATTCAATTGCATACAATTTTGTTATGAAAAATGGTTCTGATAATTGTATCGTGAATAATAATGTTCCACCCAAAATAGTTTTTTGCATGAATACGACTTGATTGTTACCCAGTTCAATAGTTTGGTTTCGTTTTCTTCCATGCGATTCTATTTCAACGTAACTAAAACCTAATGTTTGCATGTACTTTTTATATTCGCTAATGAATGCTTTGTAGAGCGTTTCGTGCCATTCCTCCGATTCTCGATCAGTTTTCGTTGGTGGTATAAAATTGAACGGCATTAGCATGGAATGATCACGCGTTGCAGCTGATTGTAATCGCCATCGTGATAAAAATAGCAGTGGTGTATGGCAGTAGTGAATTATTCTCGAATTTTGTAGCAATAATTGGATTTGTGTTTGCGTGCTTATATTAGCCTTCTGTTGGCATATCGAATAAAGTTTCTTGAACTCATCTCGATGCTTCTTATCAACCTTTTTATGTTCCGCCATCTCAATTGTGAAATAAACAACAGGATCTACATAATCCTGTTTAATTAATTTATAATTATCCCTAAATGATTCTAATACAATAAGAGTATTTTCAGTGTGATTTTTCCTTATTTTATCCTTCGGAAATTTACTCATAGTTTCAACGTCACCGATGCAATTCATATATGGATTATTTGAACCGTACTAAAATTATAATGTATTATTTATGAACTGTATGCGTTCAAATTATGTATACTTTGCGATCAATTGCCTGATTGTGAAATACACCCATTTTTTGTGCGCAACATGCGCTCAGTAAACTTGCTCTAACATTTAACCATTGTCCCAAATTATTACAATAGTTTCGAAGTTTCAACGTATTGTCTTTCGACCAATTATAAACGTATAATGAGATCTAAAAAATTAACATATAATTAAGAAGTAATTAAATTAAAATATATTTTTTAAATTTACCAAATTATTTTTAACAAATCCCCATAATAGCTTCTGTCTTGGAATAAATAAGTCGTCAATAACGTGAGGAAGAAATTTTTGCACATGTTTTAATGTATGCACAGTAAACATATCTGGAAAATCAATTAATCCTTTGTACCGTGAACAAGTTTTCCAATGTTCGAAGTTTCTTGATATTATTATAACATTTAACATGGCAGGTGAGAAAGTGCAAGGTACAAAGAAATCAGAATCGGCTAACTGCATAAAACATTTAACAGAATCCTGAGGGAAGTTGCTTATAATTGCTTCCAATTCATTTATCGTACTAAATAGGGGATGAGGATGTGATAACGTAATGACGAGTTTCCTAAGCGATGGCACTTTTTGTTGAATTCCAAATTCAAAATATTTATTCAGCAAGGTTTGATAAATTAGCGACAATTTACCCTCTTCGCCAAGTTCTAATGGCTCCAATGTTATTGATTTGCGTTTCACTGGTTTGCACTGTTCAATATCATCAAATAATATCGCTCGATGTACTGTTGAATTAATAGGTATTGTTCGTCCATGTTTCTTAAAACGAGACAATGAATCAAAACGTTTTGGTTTCTCCGTTTGTTCACTTTCTAAACATGTATCCAGCACAATATTAATCTCATTATTCACAAACGAATTGTCGATATGTTTCGTAGTAACAAATTCTTGCGAATTTACGCATAAATCGTGTTTTAGAAAGTAATATTCCATTATTATGTCCCATGTTGCATGATTTGCAGCGAAACATAATTTCTCATGCAATAAATCGTAATTGACACGACCTTGTTTCCATACACGAAATTCCAAGTATAAATTTGGCTTCTCATTAACGTCGCTTATCAATTTCGATGACACAATATCAATGAATTCATTATTTAATACCAAATCATTTAAATTAATATCAGTTTTATCGATATTTATATCACCAATAATTGCTAGAGCAATAACTGCAATTCCGCGATTACCAGAACTTGGACTCTGACTTTGATTGTATATAAAAATATTTTCTTCGTTTAATTTATTATTATCATTGTCCATATAATCCTATTGCATAATAATTAATATATTAAAATTAATTGATTAATTAAAACCTACTTTAAAATGTAATGCGGGTCTTGGATCAGTGTATTTTGGAACATTTAAGAATTGCAATAAATTTTGTTTTAAATACAGAATGAATGCTTCCAATAATTGCTTTGAATGTTCCGGAATGCACAACTAAAATAATTTTATTAAAACAATATGGAATAATAATAAATTAATTTACTTGAATTATATGTTCAGGCATTCGGAAAGGTTTTTGTAGAAAATGCACATCTTCAGGCGTTAAAGGACACATTGCATTCCTTGATAGCATAATAGAAATAATTTCCAATACAGCATCATCTAAACGATTTTGTAAAACTTGAACCAATTCAGTTCTGATATCATCACCAGCATCTGTTATGCCAAAAACTTTCAGGGTAACGGTATCCTCATAAATCCCCTCCTTTGTGTCTTTTTCACCGAATGATCGAACTCTAGGACGGATTTCAGACTAAAAATAAATTTTCTTTTAAATAAAAATTTAAAATGTATAAATTAATTTACGCTTGATGTTGATGAAATACTAAAATCCGATTTTGCGATGTTATTTCGTTGTTGACCCACCGGTAATGATACAATTGACGGACTTCTCGAAACAGGTTGTTCAAATTCATTTGTTATTAACTGCCGATTATATGCACTTTGAATATTTTCATGTAAACTAATAAACAAATTTTATATATAATATTATGATATCGATTAACTGTTAACTTACCGCAAATAAAAAACATTTGAATTATTATCTTTATAAACAAACATATTATTTCTATTCGTAACTGAAAATTTATCCAAAACCGTTTTTAGTACTGATATTCCAATTGATAGGCCAACTTTTCCTGGACCAGTTTTCAGTCTAGGATGCAATATGAAATGAATTTCCCAAATAACAGAACAACTAAAATAGCCCGCTTTAAATTTGAATGTTGTTTCAATATAAGAATTATGTAAACTCGATTCTGGATCTTCTCTCAATTCTAAAAACAATTAATTTGTATTTATAGTATTTTATATTTTGTTTTCAGCACCTTCTTTATTCACATTTCCATTTTGCGATCCTTGCATATTAGTGGACTCCATCCAATCGACGAAATTGTCATCAGCTTCTAGTAAATAGTTACATGTTCGTGTATCATGCAAGGATTGAAGCAATAATGATTGATTGACGTATTTGCAAAGATTTCTGATCGCATTTAATATGTCTCGTTGTATTTCGATGTAAAGACCGACATGCGTTGTTGGTAATTGCAGAAATCTATAAAATAATCCTAAAATCTTTTAATAAAAATCATTTTTTCTAATACTTACCGACAGTGAAAATATACGGTTACTGTATCGCGTCCAATTTGCGTAATTAACCAAAAATTAGGTAAATGTCGTCGCTTATTATTCAATTCAAATAACCAATTGTAATCTTCATCGTCTTCACTCACATCTTCATCGTATCCAGCGTCAGTATCAATAATACTCTCATTTGTACTCGATATATCACTTTGCGAAAATTCTTCTAAGCTAGTAGTGTCAAATATCTTATCATTTTTTAGATTTGTATAACAATCTATATCATTGACATGATTTTGAGCTAAATTTTTAGACAGATAATATAAATCACCTAATTTTGATAATTTATATTCGAACATTGGAAGAGAGATTTTAGCAAATTCTTGCACAAATTTTTCATAGCTTTGCGTTGAACCGTACACGAAATTTAAATCAATTACATCTAATGAGCACGATGCACGAGTTAAATATCCTTCGTTAACGTGTTTCATAACAAAATTTAATGTGTTTAAGGAGACTGGTTCCATGTCTAATAAAGCAGTCGTTACTTCATCTTGAAGTAACCATTTTATCTATAAAATTGAATTAAGATAAGAAAATAATTTGAATGATTTTATATTTTACCTCGTCTCTTAGAACATTAATTGATCGTTTTTGTAAGTCTGGGATATAATACAAGGGATCCGGTTCTCTAAAACTGTACAAAAAATAATTAGTTATTAATTTGTATGAAAAAAATTGGCTTTTACTCTGAATTGAGGCTTGCGTCTGATGTGCTACTGCAGCTAGGTTGAAAACCATCGGAACAAAATGATGTTGTGCGAAATCCTTTCGTTGAATAATCGTTTATCACATTTTGCACATCCATTGGCAAAGTTAAGCATAAAACATCAAGCGTCACATGCAACTTTGTTTTATCAATGACTTCTTCAGAGTTTTCAATATTGTCAATTAATTCGCCTAAACATGTGGGAAGTAATCTGACCGGCACATTGCTGACATGATTATTATATTTGATGGTACAAACAAAATGTAAAAAAAGCGGACTTAGATTTTTCTGCATTTCATGCAAATCGTCTTTCGTGACATCTTCATAACAAGTTCCCAATGGTGTTTCAAATTCTGTATTTTGTATGACAATATCCGAAATTTCGTCATCACTGTCCTTTAGTAAACAAAAGTTAGTTTCAGCTTCTAAATTTTTACAATAATAAAAATCAGCATTTGTTGGTATTGGCGTAAATGCATCACTCGTTATCTTTAAGAACTTTTCCTTAATTAAACGATGTATTGGCCGCAATTCATTACAAGGCATCGCTTGATTTAAATATTTTAAGCAAATTTCGTTACTTGCGCTTTGTCTAATATGTCCACAAATGGCCTTCAAATATTCCGTAATGTCAATTTCAAAAATGGTTTCTTCGCATTGGTCCATTGCGGCATGAACATCCAAATTGTGAATAAATCCATTGCAATGTAGAGCTGAGAATAATGAAAGCGCAAAACATTTTGAATGAATTAAGACAATTGCTTTGCAATGTTGACTGATACTATTGCTGCCAATCAATTCGCTATCATATTCTTCGGTTTTAAGAGGCTCTGGTGAAACACCTGAACTTCCTTTTAATCTAAAAAAATATTTTATTTAATGTTTTTAATGTATAAAATCATCGTGAATCATCGATAGAAATTACTTAATAGAATCCTGCTGTTGATTCGCCAGAGTTTGTTTAAATCTATAATCTTCATAGACATCTTTCTTTTGTTGATTTGCATCTGGCATATTAACGAATGAATCAACTAGCAGGGCCAATGGACAATCATAGACATAAATCGGCAACGTTAAAACATTTCGTGCATTCAATTTGACGTCACTGTAATTGCTATTTTGTGACCCAGATCGTTCAATGCTTTCATTTGAAAGCAACTGACTCGCATAGGAGTTTTCATCAACAACCATTGTTTTTAAATCTTGCAATGTTGACGGTATCATTGTTAATATGATATGAGTGACTGAGATGCCTTTAACGAAGCACCTCCATTGCACGCGGTCATCTAAATTCGGCTTATTTGTGGTCTCTTTAATTGGACAAAAATGAGGATATTTATTATAATGCCTCAATATTGTTTGACTGCTAAACCGAACGCATTCATCATTTGTTAATTCTAATTCATAGTCGCTTAATAGATGTAAATGTTTTTGAATATTTTCTAAAAGTAATTCGTTTGATTCCCTAAATGTATCGCCGAAAACTGTTCTATCCTGCAATGACTCTTCAATAAACATGGAAAAAAGCATTTCGCTTTGTTGGCAAAACGTTAAAATGCCGATTGGATCAAATATGAATGGTATATGTTGAATTCTTTGCACTAAAGTTGGATTCCAATAATTAGAATTTACTTCAGAATTCATTAGTGGGAAACTTGAATTACAGGATATTGAAAAATATCGATTGCGTTTCGAATATCGTTTAGAAATTATAGATCTTGTTTTATCTTGGCACATTACACTTAAATGTTCGAGTGTTAGAAGCGAATGGATGCAATTCATATCCATTAATTTAATCATATCTGCAATTTCATAGTAATGTTTTCCATCCAAGTAAGAAATTTTTGAGTTGCCTGCTTGGACGCATCCAAATTGCGGCTCAATCCACACTTCCGTAACAATTTGCAATTCATTATCTAAATCCGCGTCTATTTCGTCTTCCGAGCCGCCGCTATTAACATCTGTGTCGCCCCATGCATTATTTGGAGGAAATAAAACATATTGCAATACGCACGTTGAATTCAAATCAAAATTCAATTCAAGCACCATTGTGATTATACCGGACGCTGAATGCGCGAAACTAAAGCCTTCTTTAATCCGCATTTTTGTTATTGTACTCAATATGCGTGATATCGATAACACATCCAACTTCTTATTTGATTGATGTGTCGCGCACCAAATCCATCGCTGATGGAACAAATAACGCGACAATGTTGTGAATAATGTTCCTGCTAAAGGCGATGGAGGCAAACTTAAGGACGAATTCTGTGTGCCATCTGGGAATATTACTGTGTGAAAATCAGTTGGCATCCTTTCATATCTTAAAGTAATTCATTTAATAGTATTTTTTTCATTTATAAATATAGGTGCATTTACCTAATTAAAATTTTCTCTAATGGCTTCATTAATAATATGCAACCGTAATTTTCTTTAGATTTCATTGATGATGCTAGATAGGATAGTGACGATATTTCGTCTCTCAAATCTTCTAACGTCTAAAAAAAAAGCGAAAAGTGTTTTTAGATTTATTACAGACCGTGTTATATCAAATTTGTGTAAAAACAGAATAGGCCCCCCGCAAATAAAAAATTAATTCAGGCAGCCCAAAAAAATGTGAGAAAAGTGTTAGAAAAGTGTTATAAAAATGTGAGAAAAGTGTGAGAAAATGTGTGAGAAAAATGTGTGAAAAGTGTGAGAAAAATGTGAGAAAAGTGTGAGAAAAATGTGAGAAAAATGTGTGAAAAGTGTGAGAAAAATGTGTGAAAAGTGTGAGAAAAATATGAGGAAAATGTGAGAAAGTGTGGAAAAATATGAGAAAAATGTGAGAATAGTGTGAGAAAAATATTAGAAAATGTGAGAATAGTGTGAGAAAAATATTAGAAAATGTGAGAATAGTGTGAGAAAAATATTAGAAAATGTGAGAATAGTGTGTGAAAGGTGTGAGAAAAATGTGTGAAAAATGTGAGAAAAATATGAGAAAAATGTGAGAAAAGTGTGAGAAAAGTGTGAGAAAAATGTGTGAAAAGTGTGAGAAAAGTGTGAGAAAACGCACTGAGGGCGTATGCTCCCCTTATTTACGCCACTGGTGTAATTAAAAGAAACTTACCCTATATCTAATAAATCCGGGCGTGCCACTCAAAAATCCAATATTGATAGTGGCACAAGGTAACTTCGATATAATTCGTATAATACAAAACCAGACTGGTGGTTTGTCAGCTTCTTTATGTAATAATTTTAAATACGTATGATTATCAACTAAAATAAATGAACACCATTTTGTTAAAAGTCCATATAAAGCAGTCGCAGCCTGTCTACATTGTATCACCTAATAAACAAAATATAAAAAGAATTTATATATAAAAATAAATAAAAATAAATATTACTTGGTATCGTCCTGAAGAATTTGATAAATGTATATGTTTTGGTAATGGATAGTCATGTTTTAAAATCAATGATATTTTGTGCGTATGAAACCATTTCTTCCAATGATTTACGTTAATGTTGCAAATATGCTGCCAAATTTGCGTGAATTTCGAACAGGAGCTGTCACTAGGTGTTAGGACAGTGGTCTGATTACCATCATTCGATACATTCGAATTGATAGCAAAAACGGGAATACCATTTCGTACACTTTCTGGTAATGTATACCAAACATTACAATTTTGGAAGGTTGATAATTCTTGAGCTAATATTGTATCGTTGGATACTAATTGCGTTGATCGAATCCAAAATCGTTCGAACACCGCTTGCCTAAAATTTGATTTTGTTTCCTTCTTCATAATACAAGTTATATCGTGCAGAAATTCATAGGGTGCTGCATCAATGAATTTATTATTGTTTGCCTAGTAATGTGCCATTTGTTTTTAATTACCTGATACTGTTATTTCAACATGTGTTATATTCTTGCTAACAGGCCAGGATGATGTCAATTCGTAATGAATATAAATGTACGGCTTCCAATGTAATGTTAATTTCACTTTGATTATTCCATTTTCAAAACGAACAATCTATAAAAATAAACTATCATAGAGATTGCACATAAACAATATTTTATTATTAAATTGCGCTCCATTTTATTTATTTAGAAAATTGCTTAATAAACTTACATCTACAGTGTACCCTTCTCTAATGCGACGTGAAACTAATAATAAAAACGATGAGTTAATTTTTTGTTCGGATTGGCGCTTCGATAAAAGTATGGGTTGTCTGCATTCAGACGAATCATTAAAAACTCTATAAATATAAATAATTAATTAATTTACGTATTTTAAAATGCGTATGCAATTTATATACATGTCAGCTTTATCAAAATTATCTTGCATTTTATATTTAGTATTGCACGACCATAAAAAGTATAATTTTTGATATAAATTCATATCGAGCGTTGGTTCTGGTTTCTGCAATAAATAAATTTATTAACATTTCATCAAATTGGATTAATATGAAACATACAACAACTGGTAAAAATGTGAGAACACTTCCAAGTGTCGAATGGGCTAAAAATATTAATAAATCCATATATGGAATGTATCCAGCACTTGTATGGGGATAAAATGATGATCCAACTGTTAGAAATGAAACTGTTATCCCATCATAATGTAATTGATGCAATAATGATTCTAAAACATTTGAATGAGGCATTGCAACAACGCCATCCGTAATGACTAGGATATCTATAAAACAATTATTACTTTCCAATTATCAACTGATATATTGCACTTACGACTTAGACTATTATCAGGAAGTAAAGAAGTAGCTAACATTGAGTAACGTAACATATTAACAAAATTTGAATCCGGCGAAACCATGGGAATATTCACAATACATTCATTTTCTGTTATATCAAACAAATCACCAACCATAACTTCATTATTCATCTAAATTGCATAAGAGAATTAATAGTAAAGGAATATTTTAGGTGACCAACTATTTTTTATGAAAAGGGAGGACGCTAGCGATGGCAGATAGGCCCCAATACTTATATTGAAATTGATTTGCAAACAAATGCACAAAATACCAAGGCTTCGAACCGGAACTGAACCGAAAACCGAAAAAACCGTTATTTTTGTCGGAACGAAAACCGTAACTGAACCGAAAAAAAAAATCGGTTTTTTTAGTGTAAGAAAAAGTGTAAGAAAGTGTAAGAAACTGTAAGAAAAAGTGTAAGAAAGTGTAAAAAACTGTAAGAAAAAGTGTAAGAAAGTGTAAGAAAAAGTGTAAGAAAGTGTAAGAAACTGTAAGAAACTTAAGAAAAAGTGTAAGAAACTGTAAGAAAAAGTGTAA
>JAODFZ020040619.1:0-25205 GCA_027574845.2 Deinopsis erosa
AACTAATAAAACAATATCCAAAGATTATAAATACGAAGTTACGAATAAATATAATTTAAACTTATATACTTTATTTATTTTTAAAATTAACATATCCGTTTTGCCCGTCCTTCCCCTACATTAGTAAATTACACTATCTGATAGAAAATAAGTTTAAATTTCTGTGAAAAAATAGGAAAATTGTTAGAAATATTTTAGTTTTGATCTAGTTTAATGTCACATAATGCCCCAATTAAGGGATTATTATTATTATTATAATAAAATGTTCAGTCATAGTTAGTTATAGCGTCATTCAAGGTATTGCGATTTTTATAAAGATATAACCGAATGTCGTTGTAAACAGAGTTACATGTTTTTGCCGTTTACGTATCGACGTTAATTAAAATAGACAAAAACATAAATAAAAATACAATTGTTTTATGCAAATCAAATTATTTAACATTCGTTTTGCAGCAAAGCAACAAATTACTTCTATAAATTTTATATTTTATAATTTAAAAAATGTGTACAGTAGTAAATTACACTATGTGATGGAAAATAAGTTTAAATTTCTTTGAAAAAACAGGAAAATTGTTTAATGTCCCATAATGCACCAATTCAGGGATAATTATTATTTCCTTGGTTGGGTTTGTATCTTTTAATATTTGCCCTAAATAGTTGGTCTTATTAAGCGGCGTTCAATGTATTTATACAATTACCTAGAGGTAATAATTTAATTATAATGGAGAAATTAATGGCAAATTATATAATCTAATCGAAGTTTAATTAGTAATGCTTGCACTAGATATATAATTATATCTTAAAGATTAGAATTATTAAACATTTCATTTAAAGACAAATTTATAAAATTATAAAATGCGTACAGAACAGAAATTTTTATTCTAATATTAATCTGAAAAATATAAATAATTATTCAATTTGATAGAAATGACATTTTAAGATTGTAAAATAACAAATTACTATTAATGTTGCAAACAAGTTTCCGTAGCATATGTAAATGGCGTTTTAAAAGGAATATATTATTATTAATTTAATTTTATTTTGCTAAAAGATTGTTGTTTCCTGTATATAATAATATGTATATACAATTAGCATATGCAAGTTGAGTTAAAAGCAAAACCAATCTCTTCGCTCCAACAAGATTGATATCTGCTTATGTATCTTGAACGTTTTATAACAAATATACAGTTAGTGTAAACATGAGTTTGGTGTAACTATCACCCTTCAGTATAATCTATTTTTGTGTCTCTCACGGCGTTAGCAGAAGCATAGGCATCATTAAATCATAATTAATTATACGTGATTGTTACAAAACCATGATTCTTGTCACACGGTTTGTAGTTTCTTATTCTACGACATGTCATACCCTGCTTGCATTTGCAATAAACAATTTTTGTTTGTTTGTTGCTTGTTTGTGTGAAATATAAATTTCTTCTTGTGAATTTGTATATTGCAAATACATTACTCACATATCATCGAGAGGGTGGAAAATGCATGACAAGCTTACGCTTTGGATTACCACCCTCTCGTCTCATCATCGCTCGTACTTTAGAGGGTGACAGCCCTAATACCTACATATACAAACGCGTAAAATGTTTCATTTCTTTGCTACTACATTTTTCGCTTTGAAATGGAAAAAAAAATATGTGTGAATGAAAAGTGAAAGTTTGAGGTAAATTTGATTAGTTTTTAATTGTTTTGATCGTCTTATTTTCACCCTTCGTTTTGATGGAATAACAAGCTGCGAGAGATGAAACCATGGATAGGAAGGGTATCAAACTCAAACCCGTCTCATTATCCCGTGCTTCGTATGCAGGGCGCCATCTGATCTCTCGATAAAATATTACTGCCATTTTTCATTCTCCTTCAGCAGCCTTTCAGTTGTCAGATAGACTTGATCATTGAGGGTATTAAAATTGCCCTCTCTCGATTATACACTTTAAAATTTATTTTCTTCTATCTTGTTTTTTTATTTCTTTTATTGTCTGATAATCAAAGAATAGATATTTTTAATAGACGAACTTTTATTATTAAGCCTTAGGGATTATTATTTGAAAAAGGTTGTAAACTAACCTTTGCATGCACTAAATACTCTAAAAAAAATGTTAAGAATAGTAATGGTGTGATAGAAAGCTTCTGCCTTTCTATCATGTAAATGTATATTGCGGTTCTAAGTGAAATGATTACTGCAGAATATTCTTAGACAAATGATAAATGTTAAAGATGTATGCCAATGTCTGCTTAAAAAGGGTTGACACAATTTTGAGAAAGGACTAATGATTTTTTGAGTCTATTGACCCATTTTACAAGCTAAACCATAAACAAAATTTCTGCAAATCTGGCATAACTTTTCTGATGTCATTTAGTTCGGAAGGTGAATAATTTATGATTGTATTGAATATGAATTGTAGAAAGGGTTGAAAGAATGCATTGTGTTATTGCGGTTCATCAATACGTCGTTCAGAGAATGGAAATGCAAATTTTTCGACTTTTGACTACTGTTTGTAACCTACTTTCTACAATCTATTGAAAGAAAGACCTGCGTGCCTGCTTGTCACAAGACGTTGAAGGAAATTTTTGTGTCGTGACTGCATTCTATCAAAATAATAGTTGAGATTTATGTTCGTTGATAATAAAGTGAATGAAATTAATTAGTTTTGTGTAATGTATGCTAGACGTCCTAAAAATGGGACGTATTTTAGTTAGTGTGTGTATGTGTGTTTCAAAAAAGATTATCTTGCTGGATGGTTGGGTTTTAACGTCGAAAGGTATATAAAATGTTAGAGAATCCGTTGCTTTTGTGTTAGTAATCTTTCAGGTCGAAAGGACTGACGATTATGAAAAACACTGTGTGTGCGTCTTTTATACGAATCTAAATATCATGTGCAGTTGTGGCACAATGCAGGGGCGGCGCAGGGGGGAGTCGAAGGGGCCCAGAGACATGTCTAAAGCTCTACGGTTAGGAGCGGACTGACATTCTATCATTAATCATGACTCGCAGCCGGCAGTGCTGGCAACAGCATCAACCTAAATACGGATCCGCGGCCCTCGCCTGTGAGAAAACTGCACCGTTCCCGATAATCAACAAGGAGTTTTAATTTGTTTAGATATTGCCTTTACTAACAAAATAAAAACAAGCAAAAGCGCGCAAACAACAACACGAACAAAATAATAAAAAAAAACGAACTCATCTCACGGCTTGTTTTATACTCACAGCAATGGCTTGATTGCAAAAATGAAAAATTTATTCTATAATACACCTGATAGTATTGTTAAATGGTCTCATCCTGTATACCTATTAGTGCACCAATAAATATTATAATTACAATATTACCATACATTTTCGGTCAGAGGACGAACAACAAAAAATAATTTTAAATGCTGACAGCCGTCATTAATTTTGATAAGAATCGCATCCATTGGTGGTGGTTGGTGTATATGTTGTTTCTGCGCTCTCTTTTGTGTTCACTTCTTTTATTTTTTATACTCCACCGTACAAAAATACTTTCTTATAGAATATTCATTTCTTATTATCGTTATTATTACTCTTTTTTCTTCTTCATTTTTATTTTTCATTGTTTTTTATTATCTTATGAATATTAAATGTACATAATTGGTGGAATGGTAAAAGGTGCATGAAGAAGAAATTTCCTATTAAAGTCCAAACAGGAGAGGATGGTGTACAGTCTATAGATATATGTACGGAAATCAACAGCTCAATGTCTGCTTTTCAATTTCCGCTTTGTAATGCGCTCAGTGTTAGATGTCAATCCTGAACCATTGTAAACTCGCTTGACTGTTATAATTAATACCTTTTCTCTTAGTTTATTGATGTGAGAGTTTTGCTATTGTACCTAATGGTTATTATTATTCCATCACATGTGCGAGCGTGATCCTCTCATATTCCACTCATTTTTTTTATTCCATTTTTACAGAACTAATATAATTTTGCATAAACGCTAGCTGGATTTTTTGTTTGCATAAGTAAACTTGCTTGACGTGTTTATGCTTAATATATGTACATTTTTGATAACTCTACAGCAAATTAATCATTTTTTTTATATATAAAAATTGAAAATATTTAAAGATGCACACGTTGTATGTAGTTATTATATTTTCATACATTTTAAATACCAACATATACAACTATAGTTTGAATTATTAAATAATACTTTGATTTTTTTTTTTATAAATTATTTGAACGTTTGTATATACGTATGAGAACGTAAGTTCTATACAAATACAAAAATACATTCGTATTATGTTGTAAAAATAAAAGATGCAGTGCAGTAGAAGTAAAACTGTAGACAGACAATTTATCACAGACTTTTTTTCCTGTTGTTGTTCGTTTTTTTTTTCTTTGTGCATGTATGTGTGTACGTTTTAATCATATTTGTTTTTGTTTTAGTAAGAATTTTTTATTTACAGTAATTTTAATACAAATATGTTTACTAGAAAATTTTATAAAAAATGTTTTACTTGTAGTTTCATTAACAACTCTAATGCATATTTATAAAATAGAAATGCAAAATATTATTTATTAAATGATTTAAATATATTTTCTGAAATATTAATTTAAAATATTTGTATTGAATAACTGATATTATAAAACAAAATTTTATAAACACTTTTACCTAATTTTTTAAATAATTTTGAAATTCCCAGCATGTTATTAAATAAAAGCTAAATATTACTCATAGAAGTAAAGTTTACTTATCGGAATTTGCCCAAGGTTGTCTAAGTAGATATTTATCTATTCATATAAAATAAAAATAAGTTGTCGAAATTACTAGTGGCAAAAACTTATTAACATTCAAAGGCAATATAAACAACAATAACAGAAATATATTATATCAATCATGTTATTCAATGCAGCAACATGCCAAAAAAGTTTATTTTTAGATCTGCATATATAATAAGTAGTAATAAATGAGGCAACGAAAATTTTAGACCATATAATTTAAAACGTTTATTGTTTTGATGAAATGGAATCTTCGAATCTCTAATATGGAAGATGCTAGATTTGATAATGTAAAAATTGTCTATTATATAGCAATACATCCCACGTATATTAGAAAATATCACCAAAAATCTAAAGAGTAAATTAATGACTTGATGATATGACAGCCATACCAAATGATTTAATTTTTTTTTCAGTTTGAATCCGTATGGTATGGTAATTAGTTTATTGTTCTGTTCACACTTGTAATTACACACATTATTTATTAATACTTTCGTGGTGCGTCGATTATTAGAGAGATGAGAGAGAATAAACTTTTTTTTCTGTTATTTTTTAGATTTCTTTTTATTCTTCAGTTGTATTCATCATTTTCGTTCTTTTAAAATGCACTTACACATCTCACTGCTGATTTATGACGTTTAGATATCAATGAAGACTTGCGTAAATCTTAACAGCAGGAGGTGACAATTTATTAAAATACCTCACAGTTATTTTTCCTCCAATCAATACGCAAAGGTTAATTATTTTTACAACAACAGCAACACCACTTTCCTGTGAAATAATAAAATGTTAGATTTTTTCGTTGGAGGTTTTTCTATTGTTGAATGGAATGTGGAACATGGTCGAGATGGAATTAGGATTCAGCAGGAGTCCAGGGCTAACTCCCTGCGAGCCACTGAGGTGATTGCCTGCCAATCTCGCGTCCTCACCCTTCTCAAATCCAACACACCACTTCTTACACTTAATCAACGAGAGCTTTTACCAACTAATCAACTTTTCCTATGTGTGTTATTGAATTATTTATCCCACGCATTAATTTGGGATCAAAGCATTTCTCCAACTCACAAAAACAATACAATTTTCTGATTATTTTATTGTTTTATATTATAATAAGTTGTTGTTTCGTTAAATGTTTTCTTTCTTCTTTATTTGAATCGATCGATAGCGTTGTTTATCATTCGACCCCTTCGAGATCATGTTTTCAATTTGCTGAAGTCCCGCTGTTTTTGACCATCAGGGCTCGACCGAGGGCTCCAGCTTACAAACAAGTTTAAAAATGGCCGACGGAAACTTATTTTTGTTTTGTTCCTCTTTTATATTATATTATTATACATGCATCAACAATGGTGTGCGTGAGCTTATTGAAACAATTCTATAATATAATTGAAAGTGATTCTAATAGAAAAAAAAAACTAAATTTTGCTGCGTCATCGACACATCGCACAAAATAAATAAATCGAACGATGTAAAATAAAATAATGAAGAGATTGATTATGTATGTTAGTCAGAGGCGGCATTACAAGTAAAAATTTGTATCATGGTCAATGTCAACATGATTTAATTCTATTACAAGTTTGAAAAGCGTGCTCGTGCTCTTCTCTCATCTGATTTATTCATTCATTGATTTCTTTTTATTTGTATATGTGTGTATGTGTGTGTGTGTGTGTGTAACATTCTCCTTGTAATTACAATATTGTTAAGTCTAATTAAGAATTCAATTCATCTGATCAAAAATGTTAGCCTGTAGATAGAGCTGATTATTAAATATTAATAAAAAGAAATTAGTTATGAATGAGTTTGGCAAGAAAAAATTGTGTTTGCGAAAAAAATTATGTTTGGATGGATGTAGACGCTCAACTAAATCCTCATTACTTGCCTTGTCGCTCGTCTTCTCTCTACCTTAACTTAATTTTAGGCGATTTAGTTTTGGATTGAGCGTTTTGTAACCAGATGCGCCCACGACTAGATAGAGATGTGTATTAACTTGTAATTAGATTAAATTAGCATTGGACGCAGCCACTGAGACAGTTTAAATGATGATTGATAGAAAAATGCGCTTGAGCTCAATGAGATGAGCAGCAAAAGTACCAGCAGCAGCACCAGCAAAAAAAAATTTTATATAGCTTTTTATTAAGTTTCGTTTTAATAATAAATTTTTGCTTAATTAAAATTAATTTACAATTCAATATTAATTTAATATTTAACAAGGATTGTTTAAAAAAATAAATATAATTAACGTAAATATGAAAAAAAAACAAATTAATTATCCGGTCTATGTTTAATTAGTTTAATTATATTTTTTTTGTGGAACTAATGATAAAGTTATTAAAATCAAATGTAATGAAATGGAGTTTTAGTTCTTTTATTTGAATAAAATAGTTTTGTTTTGATTGGCTTTTTAAAAGCAATTTATAGATTCTGTTGAAGTGTATCATTAAATATTCAACTCAAATTACTTCCCCAACACAAATAAAACTTTTTTAATTTACGCTATTAATAATTTATTCATTTCCTCGACTAATACTGAATGCGTAGTCAAACTTTGCATTCGTAGAAAATATTTGTTAGCAATGGATAGGTGCATGGCAGAAATCCAAAAACTTATTAAATTTTCTGCCTTTTTTTTGGACTCGACGATATATTCTATATTAGTTTAGGTAACAATAAAAAGATATTCTTTGAAATTATTAAAAATAGATATAAAAAATGAATTATAAAAGGACGTTTGACAAAAAATGTAAATCATAGTAATTTAATATCGATGAAAATAAGTTTTTTGTATCTTTTGGAAGGGATTGTTGTATAAGAGACTTGTTACAAAACCGCATACCATATAAAAAAATGAAACTTCCAATTTAGAATTTTTGTTGTTTTGGTTTATTCTCTCTCACTCTGTTTGAGTCCATCTTTTTGATGAAACGTTTTGTGCCGACCAATTATGTCTGGGTTGTGTGGGCTGTTCTTATACTCTTCAACCATATGCCCAAAACAAAACACAAAAAAGAGAAACAAAAATTTATAATTAAAAAATTACGCAAAATATGAACGCTTTTATGCAACTTTGAAATGCATATCACAATATCCCTTCAAGGAACATTCCAAATTATTCGTTCTTCGTGTAGATTTGAGTAATGATTGATAATTGGATTTTGACAAAAAAATAATGTAATAAAAGAACAATCAATAAAAAGTAATAACTTAATCTACAAGTCGGTTAATATATGTGAACACTTATTTGGAAATTTAATCTTTAAATGTAATTTAAAACGGATTATAGTAATAATCAACGAGTGAACGAGAAAATAAAATTATGAGCCTTCTAGCAAAAGGATTTCATATGCAAATTTTTTCTTGATGCGTGCATATAATAGCAACATTTTACACACTTATAAATTAAGATATTACAATGTATAATATATATTTTAATGGTATAATTATTATAATCGTAACTACTTGCAAGATAATAATAATTAGACTAAGAACTTATCTGATGTTTAGATTTATATATTAAAATATTAATTGGTCGTTAGTTAACCATTGACAAAATGCTACTTTTAATTTAAAATAATTGTGCAAATTTTTTCTACAAAAATATATATTAAAAGAGACAAATTTTTCTTCTATGCTTCCATGCACAATTGCAACAGACTTTTATTTTTTATTAAAGTTATTATCCAATTAAGAAAGATGTAATGTGTGTGCAAAGTTGCGCTCATTTATAAATCATTCATGGTAGAATTCACAATAATGCAAAAATAGTATTTCATTTTAATTATTTTTTTGTGTATACCATGACAATTTTTATTTAGTATGTGCATATAAGTGCAAAATGGTTTTCGAAGCAATGGAACGTCCACTTTTGACGTCAGGGTTTGAACCCTCATCTGTATAAGGGGAACATGCTTGACTGAACTATTTTTACACAACAAGGCCTTAATCTATAAAATGGCGGTTTGATGTTTTAGAACGGGCACAAAAGAACGTTAGACATTTTTTAGTACTTTTTCCTTCCCTTAGAAAGTAAATTTTCGCATAGATATGTTGAGTGAGCGATGTTTTATACTAAAGCTTTAGAAAATTGCGGAAAAGTGATGGAAAAAGAATCAACTTTTTCTATTTTTAGTTATTCTAAGAAAATATACTTTTTGAAAACGTCTTTTTTATTCCTTTTCCATGCCGCTTACACTGGGGAACACTTTACATTTTAACCCTTTGAGGTCAGTCAAATGGTCACTCCTCCCTAGTGACTTAGAGGATATGGTAAAACCTCTTGTTAATTACCGCAAAGCCTTCAATAATCCCATTGGGAAGATATAAATTTGTCAACTCGTTTACAAATCCTATTTAACAATAGAAAAAAGAAATTTTTTAGAAAAACCGCAACTTTTATCACATTACCGCATTTTACATCATACCCAACCCTATTCTATATATGGATGCAACTTAATTAAATTAACAGCATGATAACAAAGCTAAAACTGTCACGCGCTCTATTCTTTCGCATTTTTTCTATCTGGCTGTATGTTGAAACTGTTGTTAATTTTCATGCCTTTACGACGAACTCACGCGTCAATTGTGCTGTTAATTAAAAGAACCAATTAGAAATGATGTTTTGTTCTTTTAATGCAAAATGCATTTACATTTTCAACGTAGAACGTTGATGTGCATAAAATTAGTTCCATGCAGTTTTTCATTGCAATTTCTTTCAAATTTATTTAAAACATCTGTATGCAATTAAAATTAAAAAGGAAAACTTCTAAAAGAATTTTTTCTAAAAGATTTAAGAAAAATGATGCCAAACAAACTTTATATTTATATTTAATAAAATAATTAGTAGTTTTTATCAACTTTAGCAATATCAGTAAAAAATAACGTTTTATCGCAAAGTTTATGTAAAATTCAGATAAGCAACTTTATGCTAGACTTATTTCCTGTATGTTTACTAGAAATTGTATCTGATATGGCACTAAAAATAAAAATACTTTTGATTATAAACGTACAAGTTATGTAATGTATAATTAATTAACGTATGTTCAATATGAAATTTTTGTTTGAATTAGCAGACATTGAATTAAATATATAACAAATTTACCTACACTCCAAACACCTACTGTTAAACAAATAAAATAGTTGCATAAATTAGTAATACAATACTAAATCATACAATAGACATGATTTTATATGTAAATAGATAAATTTTTATGAAATAATTGCAAAACTACACATTTGATTACGCAAATTTTTATTATAAAAAATAATCCTATAGAAATGTTGTTGTGGTTATAATGAAATAAAATGTTCAGCAATCAAAACACATTTCAAATTTCTAGAAAAATTGTTATATGTTTGAATGATAAGTGAAGGCAGGACATACCAATTATAGTTCATGGTTTTCTGTATGTGACATTTCAAGGTGCATAATATTCATAACGCCAGTCAAGTCAATCAAAAGAACAGGTGTTGTATTTTATTTGAGATGAGAAAGACAACCCACTAGCATTAATGAATATTGAAAAACACTGTTAAGAAAATTTGATGGCAGATCATATAACAAAAATGGTTAATAGAAGTATACATTTTTATTTATTACTAATATTAAATTATTTACAGTCTATATAATTATTCCTACATACTTATTAATAATATTTTGTTTATTTGTTTAATAAGATCACACTGGGCTTATTACCTTACAAATTACATGCACAATATCAACAAACATAATATACAAATTTATTTATTTTCTATTCATCTTTTTTTTTTTATTATTTAATATATTTTTTTATTATATCATTATTAATATGCTGTTATTTTGTGGAAAATTGAAACTATTGCTGTAGAAAATAATAAGGGAAAAGCTTTTTATGAAGGAAACTTTTTAATAATTTTTTTATCGTAAGTGGAAAAACCCTGAGCGCGTATTGAACAGCATAAAAAATAGAAATAGATTCAATAAATTGCCTTTCAATTAGTTATTAATAATATAAGAAAATATTTTAAGTATTTTTTTAAGACCAACATTAGGCAATTTATTGAATTTTTGGTAACAATACGAAAAACAAAAACAAAAACAAATGAACCTAATTAAAAGTAATATATAAATGGCACAAAGTAAATCATTATATATATTTTTTTTATTAAAGTCTACACGTGTCGTGAAAGCTCATTGCAAAACCAAAATACAAGTTGGATAGTAGAAAAGTAGTACAATAAGAAATTTTCTAAACTTACAACATTCATAATTTGTGATTTGGAAAATGAATTGTCGGTAATTTAGAATAGCGTAACAAATGAACAAAAATAAAAGACAAAACGTTCCACAGTCACAATTTGCACACATTTACACACAGCTTGATGTTTATATTGTCGGCGTTTCAATTCAGAATTCACTGAATTTTGTTTGTTTTGTTTGTAGGTTGTTGTTTGCTTGGTCACTCACGTGTTGAGCTTTATTCACTTTACACGATCACTAATTAAAGCGCTGTGAGTCCATAGTCCGATTTAATTGTCGGTTGAGAAGATTGCTGTGTGGGGCCACAGCCAGGGGATGAGGATAATGGTGTCAATGAAGGTGCCAAGGATGTTATGTGCATTCCAGGATCGCCATGCAACATTCCAGGATGGTGGAGATTTGAAGGAGTCATAGGATGTGCGTGAGAATGCCCTCCAATCGTAGAAGGTATTTGATGTGCTGACAATGTCATATCTAACATATTTTCGCCTAAACCATCCATTTCACGTCCCGTATTATTATTCTTTCTCTTATCATTGTTATTTGGAGGTGTAGAGGACTGCGTTTTGTTGCGAACTTTTCCTTTAGTTGACACCCCAGCCTGATTTGTTTTCCTTCTCACATTTTTCGTATTAGGCAATTTGTTCTCCTTCTTCCACTTCATCCTACGATTTTGGAACCAGATTTTAATTTGTCTTTCTGACAAAACAAGCGTATGTGCAATTTCAATGCGTCGCCGTCGTGTCAAATATCTGTTATAATGAAATTCCTTTTCCAACTCGAGAATTTGATGTCTTGTATATGCTGTGCGCTGTCGTTTTGGCTCCATTCCTGGCGCAAACGATCCATTTGCTATAAAAGCAAACAATAACCAATAGTAATCAATGTTTTATTTAATTTGCATATGAACATTCAATAAAGGAACAAGCAGAAGGAAGATAATAAAATAAAATAAAGAAAGAAGAAACCGTCTTCGTAAACAATTTAAAAAGGATTTAATAAATAAACATAGGATAAAGTCCGCGGCCGTCGGTGATCTATTCAAAAGCGATCCCAGCGGCTATTTTATTGTCCCAACAATGATTATGCACATTATTGACGCAAACAACAATTGCACCGCCAGTCTGGTTCCAACAAGGTCAGTTCTTTAACCAAAATAATATATAAAAAGAACCATGACCATTTATTTAATGCATGAAGCCTAAACGGTTCAATATTAATTTAGTTAACTATAAATTGTAATCAAATGTTGTAATGATATTGTTAGATTTATCATCTTATTAACACCTAATTCGAAAATGTGGAAAAACCGTTATAAATTAAAAGCGCAACGATCTCTTAAATTACACGTCAAATTATCATCGTACAAGTTAATAGTTTCAGCCGTTTTTCATCAAATGCTAAATACATTTAAAATTGATGTGATTTTAACAAGGTAATATTTATTAGTCTTAGCACTTACAAATATTCAACTTAATAATGACTACTTGAATAATATCATGTAAAAAAGCGCGCGTAAAATTCCATTCTTCCTATCTTTCATTAATTTTTTTTTTTGTAAGATAAAATTTTTTGTATTGTGTGTTGGTGTTGCGACCACACAGGCTCAAGAATATAATAGAAAAATAATGTTCGAAATCAGTCAAATTGATGTGCTCCAGTCAAAGCAACAATCGCTCTTTTGGCCGTCGCTAACATATTTAGGTAAAAGATTTTGGGGACGCGTTTGCAATAAGTTATCCAACGCGGGGTCCTTGTCGAACAGTGGAAGTTTAAGTACCACCAATTTATCTTTTTATTTGTAAATAGCCGGCAATTTGTAACTCTACCTCTGTGGCCTCGGTGACACTGCGGTGCTCAACAGCTATTTATTTATAAATACAAGAACATCCTATTGTTGAAAATTGGTGTTTAGTGTCGTTTAGTGAGAAATAAAATAGCTTATCCCAGGATTTTATGTAAAGATAAATGAGATGCAATTTATCTCTTCTAGTAGGGTGAAAAGATTTTGTTTACCTCTAGTATACTTAACACAAGTGCTTATCATTGTTAGTTTTTATGTTCTACTTACCAACACCAGCTACGTGAATTTTCTTCATCCATGGATATATAACACGATCACCGTCGTCATCATCGTCATCCTCATCACCATGCGGTGATCCTTCGGGATCATCATAGGAATCATCTTGCTCATCAGATCCATTGTCTTCTAAGCGCAAGCCTAATTCTTGTAGACTATGTTGTGCGTTTGGTGATCCTCTTGAATCCTGACCATGTCCCGTCGATCCAGGACTACACACACTTGAATTCACATCACTAGATTGACTTACAACAGGTGCAATGTCCGCTAAGTTTTGTAATATGCTGCTAGTGCTTGTAACTGGTGGTTGTTGTGGTTGAAGATTTCCTCCACATGGCACAAGAGGTTGCTGATTTGCGTCTGGATGAATGGGAATTGGAGGACGAATTTGATGTGCGTGTAAAGACGCAGGATGATGGGAATGAATTTGTGGATGGTAATAGTTACCATATCCATATCCACCGTTTGTGATTGGCACTGTCGATGGTCCATATGATGGGGTAGAGGCCTGATGGTGATTGTGATATCCATATTGGATGTGATGTTGCGGTTGACTTAGATGATGACCACCAAAGAAATCACTTCCTGTCGATGGTATGTAATTATTCTGGCTGTATTCTTCATTTGGCGGAAATTTCGGATCAACCACAACCCCGCTGGCTACTAGATGTTGCGGTTGCTGATAACTCGATGGCAAAGTTGCTCCAGATACCGGGTTCATCAAAAACGAGCTCATGATCATTAATTTTTCTGCGAGCCCACAAGAGGAAAAGCTCCACGCTATAGCATATAGAGAGAGAGTTGTACAGTGGGGGGTTTGCGGCGCACTAGGTTATAACATAAGGGATCTTTTTCCCGTCTCCCTACTACGAACTAGACTTCTCTTCGTTTTCGACGCTTGTAGACGCCCACAGAACCCAATTAACAGACCACGTGACTGAAAATTCACGAATCGAACAGCCGAACGTCACCGACCATGATGGATGACACTCTAGTGGCGCCGTCTAGCGATCAACACGCAACCAGTCAAACACGCGAGCTTTTAAACAAAGTGCTTTTATAAACTATATCAACAAAATAATTCAATATTTTTAAAATTTAAGTAATAAACTGATATTTAACACACTTTCCAAAGTGCCAGTTTAAAGTTTATACGATGAAAAATTGTGCCAAATAGTTTATTACTTTATTTACACTGCCACACAAAAATGAAAATAGATTGAAAATTTTCAATCATATATTAGTAAAGTTCTTTTCAATTTAATGAAAAACTAATACACTGTCAACGAGCAACTTTAGAAAACTGTTTGATAGTGTTCGAATGCGTAGTCGTATTGAAACTGGTGGAAGTTGAAGCAAGGTCCACACGATGTGACGAAGCGGTTTACTCCTCCCATTGGCGGCTTCTACTTCTACACAACGCGGCTTCTCAAGCGGGGTTTCTCTTCCTTTCACTCTGACATAGTTAATTCCCATGAGAGCAACAGAGAAACATAGAACAACACTCTTCAGCGCCGTCATCATGCGCCCCTCTCGAGGATAACAAACCCGGTGGGACTTGGATGAAACTGAACTGAAGACTTTATTGGCAAAATTCATGCAAAATTTCAATATCCCAATTTTGAAACAATTGCTGTAGTAAGGTATAATAGATAATTTTATATCTTTTTTTTGCCTCAAAATATTGTAAAAATTTGGATAAATTTTATGGATTGCGGTTATAAATAATATTTTCTAAGCTTACAATAATCTAATTGAGTGCACTTTTTTATTGAGTAATTTAAAGATAGATTTAGTCAGCTGTTGCGGATGTATTCTTGTTAAAATGCAAGAAATATAAAAACACGCTTTGAGCATCAATATCCAATATATGGACCCAAAACTTTTTTGTTAAAGAATATTATGATCAAATAGTTTAATGATTATACATATAAATTAGACAGTGGCGTAACTACGACGTCGCAAAAGGACGAATTGCGTCGGCGTCCGTCAATCTTAAAGGCCCACGAACAAATTTCGAATAAATCACTCAATTTTTTAGTCGTATTAAATTGCAAGGAATTGTTTTCTTACAGCGCCATTTTTTTATATTGTCCTTCACACTCCCTGTAACAGTTGCTTCTGTAGAAAGATCATTTTGTAAGTAAATATTAATAAAAGACTATAGAAGAAATAGTATCGGACTAGAGGTGTGAATATTTTTACAATTCAATACCTATTCTAAAAAATAATAGATTGGTTTGATAAATATATGTATATCGGTATTTATTTTCACATGGGTGTAACAAAAAATTGAATTAATATAAATATAACATATAACAATATAATAAGTCTAAGTAACACGTTAATTAGTCACATTCAATAATAAAAATTGAAATAATGCTGAAAAGATGCAGACTGTGTATAATGCTTATCACGGTGTTTATAAATTTCAATCGTACTCATGATTTGTTTATTCTACAAATTATTATTAAAACAAGCCATAACTTCCTTTAGGTAGCTGATAAGTCAAGAGTTCTCATGATGTGCTTAGTTAACACATATTATGTATTATGTGAAAACAAAATTTTATTTCTTATGAATAAATATTATTTAATGTATTATTCAATGAATACCGGTATTATAAAAACACTAATAATTGAACGGTATCCCGGTATTCACACCTCTATATGGGACAATCGCGACTGAATGGTTTTTCTAAGTGAAGCTAAGAAAATCGATTAAAAAAAAGTAAATTTGCAGAAATAAAATCTAGAAGAAAACAGTTTTTGTAATAATTTATATACAGTAGAGAGAACGTCGATTATCCGAATATTTGATTATCCGAATTGCTTGAAACGACGAAATCAGCAGGTTCACGACGTGTCTGGACGTGTGACTTAAATATTTTCTTAATATTATCTATATGTCATCATGCATTTCGATTATCCGAATTTTTCGTTATCCGAACTACCTTTGTCCCCGATCGCTACGGATAATCGACGCTCTACTGTATATAATATATGAAGTTCTTAGTTTGAAGATAAATAAGTGTTTTCAACTTAATTTGCTATAAAGGCAGGGTCCATTTACAAAATTTTGTGCCTGGGTCCAAATTTTCTAGTTACGCCACTGAAATTGGATTTAATAAATTTAATAAATTATTTTACTGTACATGGCTACTGTATTGGATATTAAATATGCATATTTTAGCACAAAATAGGACACGAATTCTATATCATTTTTTTGGACAGATGAAGTATTAAAATGCATTTGAAAGAATTAAAAATTAATAAAATGAAACTATTAAATGGGGACCAAAGAGTTTCTTATAGTTTTGAATTTGATTGAAATTTTGAATATAATGAATGAATGATATCTTAAACAATCGGAAATAGTAATATTTTAATTGTAAACTTATAGGAATTGAAAGCCGTCAAATTATAAACATGAAAAATGTTTGAGACACGCATCTTTCGTCAATGACATGTTGTTTAAGTGTCATCTCTCAAAAAGATCATTAGTTATTGTGATGTACAGAATGCCAAATATAAATCTTCATAGTTATTTTTATATTAGTTAAGAAATGGTAAAGACATCTGGACGACGTTGAAGGCAACATTTTTTTCTCGATCATTTTATATATCATTGGGATGATCATTTTGCCAAATACAAGATATTTACATAATATGTGATAACATAGATGATTCATATAATAAACAACATAGTTTTGTTATAGTTGCAACCCCTCACAGACGAAATATTTCCTTCATGAACATCAATCATTACGAAATATGCAATTCCTCTGCGCCTGTCTACATTTATTATATATTCCACCACATCTTAACATAATGTATTATTTGTGTTTTGAAATTTGCGCAAAATAACCCTCCGCACAACACCACCGCAAAGAAGAAGACGAAAAAAGGACATTTTTTTATTCGTTTTCTTTTTCATCCTTCTTTTTATTCACATTTCAAAATACGCGTAAACAAAAGAAGGCCTATGAACTTATAAATAAATGATCCTAAACTTTCAAACATAATTTTTTATTTGCCTATTTTTAATACATGCTAGATGTATCCTTTTGTCGGCGAATAATAATCTGCTGCAAAATATCACGTATTAAGGTCAATAACAATTCATTTATTATCTTATAGAGATACTTAGTCTTATTTCACTTTGAAAAATCAAAATGCTTTATGCATTCTTTATTATATCCCGTTGTTTTTAAAATGATTAACTTTGTTGTATTGATAGGAGATGTTAGGTAGTAAATAAAAGTAAAATAGACTTGATAATAGATTCAAAATTTATAAATTTTAGTTTGTTTCTGATTACCTATTCTATTGCAGACCTTCTATGATTAATATTTTTGTAAAACTTTAGTGCAGATGCTTACGCAATTAAGAGTTAACAAGACACAAAATGCAGGTGTATAATAAAATTCGAATTATCTATATGGGCGCGTGCATATGCAACGAAAGAATGGAAAAAAATTATGAAATAAATCACTTTCCGAAGAAGTGGAGATAGCAAACTGTTAATTGCAAAATGATGATACCTTCTGCAATTACTCATTACACCTAACATATAATTAAACGTTGCATTTTAATTTTGTACTTGAATCCTTTTTGTTCTCATCATTTGTTACTATTTTCAAATATATTTTTTGCTAGAATAAAAATAATTGATTTTTATTGCTTTTTCTAGATTCGTTTCATTGCTGCTGTAACATCTTATTTTGCACCACACACACATAGAAAGAAACAGTTTGGCCAAATGAGAAATGGGGTTCTGCAACGAACTTGCTGGGTAATGAATAGGAACGATTAGACTGAGGAAATGAAGCGAATACGACACAAACGATATTGTTAACTATTCGACGATCTTTGGGTGAGAAGTTTATTTATATTTTTATAAATTCGATAAGAGACAACTTATATCTTGCTTTAGGAAGCATCAAAATCACTTATTTCACTGAAATTCATTTAGCTAGAAAGCTGCAAATTGATTTATTGCAATATTTGTTTAAAGATTTTTATAAAAATTTAAATATATGGGAGATGAAATGAACTGAAACCAAGCTACCTATTTCGATCATTAATAAAGTTGTAGATCATATAATGTATTGCATTCTAATTTATGTTACATGTATAGCTAGTGGCAAAATTCAAAATTAATTGGATGTAGATCAAAATGTGTAATATGTTGAAAGATTGTACAATGATGTGCTTATAGTGTGTTGTTCGTAGATATAAAATTAATTGTCTTATTAGAAATAATATTTCGATTTAATCAAATGAGAAATTTGTTGCAATACATAAAAAATCCATCAAACATTTCACAAATATAATTAAATTTTTCTAAAGAAACAAACAAATATTTTTTAAAAGAAACAATTTGTCAAAATCATCATGCAAATATCCAATTACACACGAAACGAATTTAAGAAAACAATAAAAAAACTATAAATAAATTGCATTTGAAATGCAGTTGTAGATTGCACAAAAGTTGATTTTCATTATATATTATATACATTGTAATATCAATCTAATTACAACTTACGCAAAATCACGAATTAATTACGTATTGAAAGTCCACTTAAAGTAAATTGAAATTACACAACAATGTTTATTGATTGTTTAAAGAGAAAAAGAGCAACTGCAAATTAATTAACTTTTAAATGACATGCGTGGCTACTTGTATACACTAAAAAAGTCTATTACTTGATAAAAAAATTAATTAGTACACAGCATGCACAATCATCTTATAAAAGTCATCATCATCATTATCAGAAAAAAATTGACTTAATTAATTTAAAATCATGTAATCATAAAACTGTTAGATGGGAACAATTAATTTAAATATTCGCGGTTTATTTTTCTATTTTGTTTTTGATAGTTACTCCCTCTGTATTTTAAATAAAACAAATTTTAGTATTTGTGCAATGTCAAAGAATGTGCAGTGTAATAACTTATCTAATTACCTTACACTTATCAAGTGAATAATATGAAAATATAATATAATAAACAATTATTATTTAAGTGTTATTGAAATTTGAGTTGAATTGTTTGTTAAGATAAATGAATATTTGTTATAAATAAAGTGTTAGGTTAGTTTCACCGATAAATTTGATCTGAGCTGAAAAAAAGGTAAAGTACATTTTTACCATGTTCATTGCTTATTTTACAATATATTGAGCCTTGTTTTGTGTTATTGAAATTTGAGTGTTTCAAAAATAAAAGCAAATGAAAATGAATATTCGTTATAAATAAAGTGTCAGGTTAATTTGTAGCACCGATAAATTTGATTTTAGCTGAAAAAATGTAAAGGTAAAGTACATTTATGCTCATTTTACTATATATTTAGCCTTTATTATAAATTTTGCAATCATATATGTTGTACGTACTACATTTTTTGTATTTGCTGATTAGTAATGCGTTTAAATATTTAACGTTTAACGATTAGCCCCAATGCGCAGGTTTTACTCTAGCATTAAAACTATATTCATGATTTAGAATAAAATAAATCAAATTTATATGATTTTCTGTGTTGTTATCGACCTTCTATTTGTCATTGAAGTAAATTTGCATTTTATCGTTAGGTGTTTACATCTCTTTGAACAAAGTTCTGTAGCAGTTTGTAGTGTAAACGTAGAGTTATTAGTTGTGTTTCAAATGAAAAGGTAAATTTATTTAATTTTTTGCAAATTCATGAATAATCTTATTAATTATAAAATTTAATGCAATTGTATATTAGAAGTGTACTTTTAAATACAAATACATAATTTTATTTCTCAAAAGAAGGCATTCAATAGAAATTTAGTTTAGTTAGAGCCTAAATAAAAAGGATTATTTTATATATTTTCTTCAAAGAAGTACTTATTTGTATGCTATGCGCAATTGCAATTGACTTACTATAATTAAAATATTATTTTAATGATTTAATTACCTACACATTAGGAAAGAATAAGGTATATTATTATTATGGTTATAAATATAATTTAATTAAAATTCTACATTATTATTACAATTCATTCATAACCTATGATTGCATTACACATTAAAATGTTTTTAATTTATAAATATTTAAGTTTATATCATATTAAACTGAATATTGCGTTCAATTTACTACACATTCGGCTTGAATGCGCACACAATAACAGCGCTGGTCCAATGAATATCTTATCTCATCAAGGATGCATATCAGGTATATTTTTATACAACTTTCTTGTTGTTTTGAAAGACAAATATTTGTACATGTATTTTTTAGTAAATGAAATTTAATAGAATAATAGAGAGTTGTGCATTATGAAAACATGATGTATATAATTATTCTTTAAAATGCTATATAATTATATTAACGAGCTACTTGTTTGGATTAAAAATCGGTTGCTTTTTTTGTTTAATGATGGTTTTATAAGCTACTTACATAAATTGCTTTGTTGGTTTAGCGCTTAACACTAAAACGCATATTGTAATTGTACAATACATACATAAATAAGAGCAGAAATGTTTAATTAAATTTCATTATTGATTTTTTAGTAATATTTTCTGAATTCTTATTTGTTGATAGAATTAGCATTTTGTTTTCTGCAAATATGCTAAATAATAATTTTATATAATACACATAAAAGTTATTAATTTAATATTTTAGTATAATAATATAAAAAACACTTTTTAGTTGAAAAGTTTTCTTAGGCTGGAAGTGATAGTAAAAACCAAAAACTTGACTAAACAATTAATCATCAATACAATTTATGCAAAAAGTATAAGTTTTGAATAAATTTTTCGGTTTAATTGAGTTGCCAAGTAATAAATCTAACCAACGTATTCATGGAATAAAGGAATATTTTCTTTCTCTGCTCGTGTATGTGTTGCTTATACAATTTAAAAGAGGTAAAACGTATGCATTTCATGAAAGCTTTTTTCATTTTCCTTTATATAAGACGGCAAAAGCAACCTCCAAAACTAGTAATAGTTTGTATGGTAAAGGCAATTGAAATTCACCTGGGTCTTTTCATAAACCTTCACTCTATGAATGTAGCAGCAGCAGTTGCACGAGTTTGCAGCGTCATGACTTGCAATTCTCTATTGGGACTTGCATTTATCCATCGCTTTATCGATGTACCTACACACACACACACATACACATACACACACATAAGCATACAAAAGAAAAAATCAATATATTTAAAATTGGTTGTTGTGGTAACAAATTTAAGCGTATAGGACATCGATCAAATTTACTCTCAAAAAATTCTAAATATTTTGAAATGTCTTAGATATTCAGTATTCCCAAAGTCCCTGAGAGCTTAATTGTGTTTTATAACATTTTAGGAACCATAGTCTTGGTTGGCATAAGCAGACATTTCTTGTGTTTTTCTTTCTTATTATTAATTCGTTCACATTATGCCCGGAAGTAGTGTTAAAAAGCTAAAACCATTATTATAGAAAAAAAGACCCCTTAGTAGAACGAACGTTCATATTATTTATTATCGCACGAAAGAAAACATGTCAAGTTTAGAAGCGTCGCCAAATGTAAACGACTAACAGACGGAAGCACGTCCCTCAAGCCAAAACCTAAAATATTCAACAGCAGATCGCAAAAGTGTTCAAAAACAGAACTATCCTAAGAATTAGACATCATTTATCAACCATGTCGTGTGGTCCGGCGACTCCCACCATATTGAATATCGGCCAACACTGACATTTACAAATGAATAATAATTGTGTCCTTTTACTTTCAACAATAAAGTTTGATGCGGCTTTCTGTTGCGCGTTCACCGAATCTATATATACAGTAGTCACTTGAAACGTGACTCCAAAAAATTGCAGAATTGACTCGTCAAACTTCAAAAAAGCGTTTCGGGAGTAAGAAGGAGAAAATTCATTAGACTTTGATTAACTTTAATTTGTTTAAAATAGAAATTGACATGGAAATTATTAAAGGCAGTTACTATTGAAGGATAATTACCAGTATTCAGTAGCAACCATCAGTAAAGAGTTGTTAAATCCGTTCAAATCACGAAAACCATTAGTCCTAAAAGTCTGTGCAGTGAATGCGAACGGGTCATTATTTATTTTGGTCTATAGGGTCTTAAATACTACACTCAAATATTTTCTATAACAATTTCACAATGACCTTAACCCATTGACCTAGTCGCATTGTTATAATACAAACTTTAAGATAATTAAGAAGGAGGCAGATGTCTTTTTACATGCATCGTTTTTTTTATCATCTTTTAGGAACGCATTTAATGAATCCTAACAACAATTTTTCATTCCGATCCATAAACCGGTGTACGCTTATACTTTAACTACTTGATAATTTTAGTTATTATCTCAACGTAAATAGCTACCGAAATAATAACGAAAAAAAACATTACAATTAACATTCAGTTTAATTACAATTTCAATTTATAATATAAACACCTAACTAAACACAATTTTTATATTAATGCATTTTAGAAATACTTTTAGAAAAAGCATCCACAAAGCTTATAGTTTTAGTTAAAAGCTTGACCTAAAAAACCATTAAATATGTCATAAATCATCTTTTGCTATTTGATTTGTGAGAATACCTATAAAAAGAATTTTTATTTTGTTACAGATTTTTACATTGGATGTTGGACGCAGTCCCAAAAATCTCTTTATTCCTTCCATCAAATGTAAGTTAAAATTTTTATACAAAATGAATTATTGCAGAAAATTATTATCGATTACTTTATTATTATTATCGCTTTGCATATTACTATAAATAAGAGTTTTGCATTCTAAAATGAGATAAACCTTGCATAAGAAAATGTTAATCATACATATAAATACAATAAGTCACCGTTTATAAAATGACAGCAATGATCAATTGCCATTAATCAAAGGTTATGCAATTTGAAAATGTTTGTCTCGTTTCTGTTGTCATAAAAGAAACAAATCTTCGGTCAGAAAAGTTATTAACATTAAAACAGCCTATATAAATGCAAATTTTCTAATATTTTCTTAATTCATTCAGTTTGGTTCTTTTTCGTAATCTATTTTGGAGATAAATTCAATTTGAAAGCAAAAACACTTTTAAACACTTACGCTTAGAATCTCTGGTGTATATAGTGGAAATTTATAATCATTAGAAGAAAATCATATTGAGACTGATGAAGCACTTGACACATTCACATGATTTATTGTATGCTTGATGGCGCTTTCGGTCCAAAAAGGGATCTTCTCAATTAAGGCCACAATACATAATACATTTTGTATTTTCCACTTATACACCTGTTAATGAGCAACACCCTTAAGTTTTTGATGCAATAGAGGGGTACTGTATATATGATAGGTTTATAAATAAGAAGAAATAAAAAAATGAAAATTGGCAATTGCAACTTTCTTTCATATGTGGCAGGTAGAAAATTATTTATGATAGATTGTAAAGTATTACCGCAAGATGTAATCAGTTTCGTTGCACGGGAGTCAAAGGGTTATATTGCATTATAGTGCATGATTTATAAGCCTATTAGTTCCGGGTTCGAATCTTGGTCAGGTTTATGTTAAAAACTTGACGCGATTTGTATGTATAGACGACAATAATGCTATAAATCATAATTTTCCATTATTTTACATAGACTTTTTCTTCGAATGGACAGAGTATTGTACAGAATTTTACTAAAATACGATTTTATAAGTACGTTAGTTGAAAAGAAAAAATATAGATGTATAAAATATAAAACGAACGTCTAACAATGTAATTTCTTTATCAATCATAATCAAGTCATTGGAGCGAACTGTTCCGGGGAGTTAAATTGCTTGGCGAAAACTTCGCGGACTATTTTATCTCAAGTTCCTGTTTGATAAGCAAACATCTCATTTACCTCACGATCCGATCAGACGCCATTTTGAGCTTCCTTCCGTCTTTGATTGATTGACTTCCAAAAAAGAATGATCACTATACTTATACTAAGTAAATCGAAATCGTTTTATTATTTTTTGATTGTTTATTCTTTTCATTTCGTATACTTACAACATTTAGTTCAAATATTGATAAAATAATTATTGAATATGCTGACAAGTTAAAAAGAAAAAGGAAGATTTAAAAAGCGTGTGTAATGAATGAGCTGCAATTATATTTTATCAAACACAATCTCGAAGCTTGTTATTAGTTCGTACAATCGCTGTGTTGCTAACGGCGCTGCTGTCAATCATTTTCACCCTATCTAAGTTCAATTTAGAGCGCCTTATTCACTAGGTTAATTACAATATTGATATTTTCATGAAAATGTTTGCGCCGCGTCTGCAAGAAAACGGTTATTGCATGAAAAACATGTTTTTAAACTCGCTCTATAGATCAACGGTATAATTTTTTTTGTTCTATTATAACGAGAGAGTATTTCGTTGTATAAAAGAATTGATCGATAATTGTATGTGTAACATATTGAACGTTAAAATATTCCACAGTTGGTCCATATCCTAATATTCTACCAATCCAAAATTGGCCCACCCTTCATGGCTGAAAGAAAAAAATGTATTCTACCCACCCAAGCACCCTCTTCTAAAATCCAATGGAAGGGACTTCCCTTTTTAAAAAAATACATTCTCTACGCTTGAATAAAGTTTTGCTTTTTAAAGACTTTTTCGTTCAGGCACGCCGAATTAGAATTGATCATTTATTATCACACACCTATCATAATAATAAATTTTTTGGGCTAATACCAAGGTACAATATTTTCGAGTGTATTTTTTTCATATTGTTAGAAAAAAAATATTTATTGGAATTTTTTTTATGGTAAAAAAATCACAACAAGGAAATGCAATTTTGAAAATAAATTGCTATGTAACGATGACTGAGCTATTGTATGTAGTGTTGACTGAATTCACCCACTGAGCGAAATGACTGGCTATTATACGACTACTACAACTTATCTAGATGCATGCGTTATTAAATACAATTCTTGGTGGCATTGTGATGTATAATATGACCATTACTTAAGTTAGTTTCACCTGTCAACAAATATGTTGCTTTAAGTAATCTCCTTTCCATAATGATTCACTAAAATTAATTTATCTAACAAGGAGAGGCCACGACATGTATGTCACGGATTGTAATGAGATATATCTTAAATGATAGATAATAGCACCAATAACATCCAATATAAGTTATAGCTGCTAATGGGCCATAGGGGCCGA
>JAODFZ020040673.1:0-10776 GCA_027574845.2 Deinopsis erosa
ATTGTCTGCGCAAAGCATTTGGCAAATCTTTACGTTTACCTTTCCTATCGATAACATTATTTAATGTTTTAATTGGTATAGCTTTTAATTTCTTCGGTTTATTAGCAATGTGTGGATCCTGCTTATTTAGCACTGATTTAAGTAACAAATTCTTCACTCCAGGCTACAAAATAAACGCAAATAAATAACAATTCGTTTAATGTAAGATTTTCGTTAAGTTACCCTAGCTACAGTCGTTTTTTTCACACCTCTAGGTGCAGTTAATGTCGGTGGAGCGTGCACAATGTCACCAAAAGCAATTTTTTCACGTACAACATAAACTTGGTCTTCCAATTCATCATTCCTCTTTTGCTCTTTCTTCGCCTTTTCTTTTAATCGTCTTCTTTGCGTTTTTGTTAGAGCAGGCTCACCATTCTCATTCTTCTTACCTTTCGCCTTTTTACCACGCTTCGAAGCGTCCTCTTTAATGCCTTTCACAATTTCATCAAATTCGTCCGCACTTTCATCCTGATTTTCCTTAATTCCATGCGTTTTTATAATATCTATTTCCTCATCAGCTACATCGCCGATACGCTCCAGAAATGCTTCGTCACTTTCGCCTGGCAGACGCACAAACACTGAATCCTTCTTCTTTACTGAATTCTTAAATAAACTGTTCTTAACCACCAACGGTTGTTTCTTCTTCGTTTTCGTCTCCTTAGTTTTACCCAACTCCTTCCATTGCATTAAATTCAATAAGGATTTAGGTATTGGTTGATCATCCGCATTTTTCGGCGGTTTATTTATTTTCTGCTTCAATCTAAAATAAATTCATTCAGAATATGCAACTTTCGAATTAATTCATAAACTTACTTAGATAATCGTACTTGTCGCTGCTTTTCGGGATCTCTAACACCCCTATGCTTGCGTCCTGGTATTTTTCTACCCATTTTCACACAAATTGCGTTTTAAATTAACTAAACGCACGTGTGATTCATAGAAATGAAAAGTGAGGTTATGTTTCATTCTCATTTCAATTCATTCCACAAATCAAACAAAATTTCAGTGTTTTTCATCCAATTCATTACTGTAAATACATTGCTAGTGTAAATTACATAATTTTGCATCAAAATGATAAGATTATGATTACAAAAACATTTCTAAACTTTGGAATGCAAACGCTTTTTATTAAACCTTCAGAAAATGTTTATTTATAGCAAATAGTATGTTATTCTACCTAATTCGCAATGGTAAATATCATAATACGGTTTTTATTAATAAATAATACTTTATTTTTAGGATTTTCAACTTTCCTAAAATCAAATGCTGGAAGTGAACTATGTTGCATTAAATATTGTTCCAAAATCAGTAATAATAGCAAGCCTTTGGAATCGAATGGTAATAATGAAGCGCAAAAAGATTTAAAATTGCCTGATGAACCAACAACGTGTTGCATGAGTGGATGTACGTGTTGCGTTTGGTTGAAATACGCAGAAGAATTGAGTGCACATTTTAAGGATGGAGGCGAACGAGCAATTAAGGAAATTAATGAAAATATATCAGATCCTAATATAAAGGCGTATTTATTACATGAATTGCGAATGCGAAAGAAAACTTGATGCAAAATGCGTTTTAGAAGTTTAGCGGAATGATTTCGACACCTCCACTCGCTTTACATATGTAGAATGTGGCCTTACCATCGTAAGTCTTATTAATATTATCAATAAGGTCATTTATAGCTTCTTTATAGGCCTAGAATAAAGAAATTTAGCCAAAATGATTTTTTATGTGCGCAAATTCTTACTAAAGTTACTGTACACCCACCAAAACCGCCTCCAGTCATGCGACTACCTAAAACACCATCCACTTCCAAAGCAGCATTCACTAATGCATCCAATTCATCGCAGGATACTTCAAAATCGTTTTTTAATGAAACATGACTTTGAATCATCAATTTCCCAAACTTTTTAAAATCCTTCTCCTTTAATGCTTTGGCTGCTTGCTCTGTACGATTAATTTCAGTTATAACATGACGTGCACATTGTATTACATTCAAATCAGCGTTGTTCTCTTGCAAAACTACAAAAAAAAACATTTGTGTGTGAATTTAAAATATTTGTTATATAGGCAACCAAGAATACATCACCCTAAATATACAGCATACCAAATAAGTAATGCAGATAATATTAAGCGCATTACGATAAGATAATTTTATTTGGTTTACTGTAAATCTGGTAACTGTTACCAACTGTTTTCTTGGTTACTTTTCAAATCTTCCAATTTCGCTTCCCTGAGGCTCATTTTCATCATTTCGGCAGCCTTTTCACAGCATTTTCGTCTAATATTATATTCACTTCCCGTCAATTCATGTTTCACATTCGAATTTGTTATTAACACGACCAAATCGTCATCATCGAATGGAATCAAATTGCTTGTCATTGATCTGGAAAACATTTTCAATTATTTTATCTAAAATATTGTTTGTTTCAAGTCTACCTGCAATCAATCAGCAAGACCTTATCCTTCTTGCCCATAACTGATATAAATTGATCCATAATTCCGCATTGCACTCTTGCATAGTCATGTTCGGCCCTTTGGCAAGCAAGCGCTTTATCAATCGGCCTGAAAAATGCAACGAAATTAGACACAAACGTAATGAATTTATGTTGGGAGTAATACAAGACGGTTGACGCATATTCAGGTCCATTTAACGCATCTAAAAAGTAATAAATTGCGACTTCCAAAGAAGCACTGCTCGAAAGTCCTCCACCAATTGGAACAGTCGACTCAATAACCGCTTCAAAACTCACTTTTTCGCCTATATAATTAGCAATAACACCTAATAAATAAATAAGTAAACATTTTCTGTTATCTATAAAGCGGCTGATAAAACCTTTTACGTAATTTGTCCATTTCGGTGCTCCAACCGCAATATTTTTCATGTCAATTGTAATTTTCGTTTCTCCATCGACATGCGGATTGTTTGTTACTAGATAGGATTTATCACCAGCTATTTTACGTCCTACAATGACTGTGCATAGAGGCAGAGCCTGAAATAATGCGTTACAATCATTAAAATTGATTGTTTGATTGCTTATTACCATTGGAAGGACGAATCCGTCATTATAGTCGATATGTTCGCCTATTAGGTTAACTCTACCAGGTGCTACAACAGCATATTCACCTTCCCCATTGAATTCGGAGCGAAATAAGCTGCAAGCTTTCTTCACTGTTTCCTCAACGCTTGGTATCGTTTCAGACATTTTGAAATTAACTGACTGTATGTTGTTGCGCTTCTATGTTACACAAGTTGTATAACTGATTATTGTTATCTATGATGCATGACGATATGCATATTATGCTAATTTGATTATTACGATGTAATTTATGTTAATAAATAATTATTTATCATCTATTTATTAATATAATTAACGTAACTAACTAATAGTACTAAACAAAATTGTTATTTTAACGAAAAGTAAATTCAAATATTTTTTCAAGCGTTGTACCAACTTAAAACACACCGAATGGAGCGGGAAATTTAAATTTACCATCTAACTTTTAACTAATATATGATTATTTTGTTAATTTAACTTAAATTTATGTTATATTAATGTTTAAATCAAGTTTTTCATTGAATGATTGTGTTTTTTAAATAAATTAAATAAAATTAAATGAAATCTAGTTTGTTGTTGTCATTATTTAGAGGTTATGTCATGATGTGTACGTCGTGTAGCTTTCTTATCAGTTTACCTTTTTTTTATAACACATTTCATTTAAATCCAGCTTTGTTCTATGCATAATCTATAATTTAGTTAAATAGTCCTATTCCAGTATAGTTTATTGAACTAGCATGTCAGTGAGTGATCCTTTATTAAAGGAATTAAAAGGTAAATAGAACTTTATATTTAAATAACACAATTCTTAAATATTATTGATTTTTAATGAATTCAACTAACTAAATATGTAATCATTGTACAGAAAGATACACAAATGTTATAAAGAAGAGGTTAAAATTCTGTATAAACACGAGAAAATCAATAATGCGCTTTTCTAAACAGAGCCGGACTCAAAACTATTTGAAGACCTTTTTTCAATTTTTAGGCTATACTGCACGTTTCTTACAAACCAGCCAAGATCATTTAAATATCAACGATAATGACGCAAATCTTTTATCATTTTGTGCCTGTTTGGAGAATATTTTCAATAATGGAATTATTTCGACGCCCAATTCGTTTGGTTTCATTCGACAGATTGACGCTTGGACATGGATAGAGAAATTAACGCATATTATAAAAGAAGAGAGCTCCACATATCAATTCATTAGCGCCATTGATGGAATAAAGCAATGCAAGAGTGTTTTCACCAATAGAGGGCGCCTCCGCTTGCTGATAAGATATTTGCTGAAACGCAAAAGCTTACATATGCCCGTACATTATTTGGTAATCAGCATATTATCGTATTTATTGTGTATGAATTCATTTGTTTTGTTGTAGGCGGCGAATGGCTTGAATTTAAAATATTACGATAAAAATTCAATAGTAGGCGATGAGATTTTATGCGAAATTTTATTATCGGTTTTATATCATTGCGGCAAGATGAGTTTTAATCTGGATTTGGGGAATACATCGTTTCTGGATTTGACTTGGATTATACCGGAAATGGTGCGAGTGGAATTGGTGCCCACGTCCGCTCTAGGCATGTCAATTAGGTAGAGTTGGTTGCCTACATCACATTCAATAAATATAATCATTCTGATTAGTTTTGCAGGCGATAAAGCGATTATTGTCAAAATCGGTTCAAATAGCGTTTGCGCCGAATCAGTACGTCACACACATTAATGTTCAATTTCCTTCATTCAATATATTAACGACGAATTGTTTGCTTGCAGATGAAAATATCGGTGGGCGATGTACTTGACAGTTTGAATGGTGTGCAGATATGTAGCGCGACGCGCGGTCGTCTCAGCTCCATATTGCGTTATCAGAAAGGTCTTCCAATCAATCTAACGATAATCAAAGCGATTTCGAGCGATAGCAAACATTATGCGCCATTAGTGAAGCTATACAAACAAATCGATCTGGACGTTGATCTGGTGAAGGCCAATTATGTATGTGGCGATACAAATGCGCCGCCGCCGCCATCTATCGAGAAAGCAAAGAAGCCGAGGTTTGTTTCCATATTCTTCATTACATATTATTACAAAAAAAAAAGTGTAAACACAGAGCGATTTGATTGAAATTGAAATGTGAATTTTGCCAGTCCTGGTTATAAAGTGCATTATGTTGGTAATGTGGAGGTGGGTAGGAGTGGTGATGTTGCAATGATTGATAAGGCATTTCAAGTACTATACAATTCGAATCCCGTCTATAAGCTGTACAAGAGCGAAAAGCATAGGATTGATGTGCAATTTGAGGTTGGCGAATTGGGCGTGAAATGTGTGGACGCGAAAACGAATACGGTGCTGGTGAAGCATTCGTTTATGGAGATTTCGTCGTGCGGATCAGTTGTGCTGATGCCGCAATATTTTGCCTACATAGCAGGGTGAGTAGCAAAGGAAGGCGATACACGTCAACTCGCCGAAATATTAAGTATAAAAAGTTGCCTATACTATATAACCTCAAAAAATAACATGGCGCGGCCAAATCGGTCAGGCAAGTTGACGTATAGCAACAGTAGCGTACCCAGAAATTTTTCGAAAGACAAAAAAACCTTAATAACAAATATTTATTAATTTTTTTCCATTTATATTAATAATGTTTTTTTTTACTCTCTCTTTCTATATTAACTTCGCTTTTGTATGTATGTTTCTACGTGGAACGCAAATTTTACGACGGCAAATTAACCCACTTCCTGTGATCGGATCGAGCTGAAATTTGGCAGTGAGATTTACTGTCGAGAACACTGCATTCTATTAAAATTTCATCTCAATCCGATCAGTGGAAGTGCTTGAAAGGGAGGAAGAGGAATGCGTGTGCCTAATCTAACCTAACCTAAAAATAAGACAATATGAAATATAGAGAGAGTTTTAAAAACTTTTTAATAGGTTAGTTTTTTTTAATTTAATGTATATACCGGGTACGCCACTGCTGAATAGCAAATATGATCGCATTGCGTATGAAATTTTAGTGAACTAAGAGTTGTTATAGTAACCGCATAATTGTTTCAGTGAGGAGTATTGCAATGTAGCCAAGTGCTTTGTATGTTACTTGTTTATGACGGACGATGAGGAAGTTGCCTATACTATACTACAAGGAATAGGTAATAAAAAGCCTTTTATTTCATTCAAATGTTAGAACTTTGATGTAATTTGCAAATTTGCAGGTCAAGGCTTTCATAGGACGCATTACGCCGTCTAAATCTTATCATATTATATACAGTACAAATAACATATCAACAACAAATAGATTGCATGCAACGCAAGTTGCATAAATTACAAACAAACAAACCGATCATAAAACTTAACTTTTTATTTGATTATACACAATATATTACACATTTATCACAAAATATATGTAAAAAATAATGATATTTATATATTATATCTGTTAGTAGATTAAAATATGTAAAATGTTACCGCATAGAATTGTAAAAAAAAACAAAAGGGGCGAAATCAGTCATTTTAATGTTTCTCGATTAGATAGTCTCTTGAGCCGACATCGCTCGATGTGCATTGACAGCTCTCCTGACATGAGGAATCACTGCAAAGGCTATTGTTGCGCGAATCGCAGATTTGAATGAATTCCTCGGCGATGGTGCGATCCAGGCCGGTGTAGGTGCGCGCCACCTCCTCCGTGGTGATGACGCGCTCCTTGCTCTTGCTTCTCGATTTAGCGCTGGTGCTTCTGCTGCTGTTGTGACTGCAATGTGCATGCATGGCTGCCGGTCGATCTTTGTGATGATAGCGACGATAATGTCTCTGTGGAATGTAATGCGCGATTAATGTTTTGATGGAATTTTAGATTGAATTTTAGGTTGATTTACCTCTCTGGGGGGTGGAGGAATGATGGGTGATGGTACCGGTCCCAGGGGGGCTGGTATTAGTGGATAGACTGGGGGGCCGATGAGTGGCGAGGGCATTGCAAATATCGGCGACACAGATAGCTGTAAGTACATAAATGATAGAAAAGTATGTCATATTGAAAGTGGAGGCGAGGAGTGGCTTAAAAAACACATTTTTTTTTTATTTTCGGGCGTTTGATGATGAATCGTTTTTTTTTCGGTTGAAGGGAAAAGTTTTCGCCTTCAGGCATATATCCGAATTATTTTATGGAAAGTGAGATTCGCGTTTATTAGAGATTTCTCTCCTCCCTATTAAATTATTTCTTTCTAGCGCATCTGCATGTACTGTTGGTTGCCGCGATTCATGCCGCTTATTAAACAATTTGTGACGGTCTCTAATAATAAAAACAAATTTTGTAGGTTACTCACACATTTTGCACACCTATCAGCACATTCCTATTAACTAACGCTAATTAAAGTAATTATTCTTTTAATCAAACCAAATGACATATAAAAAGTTTATTTATCTACGGTTGGTAATGGTTTGCATTGTGCCGCGGGCGAAAAGTACATTTTGTTGAGGTTTATTTTAAATATCAATTTTTTAATAAAATAATCGCGATAGAAGTGTATAATTATGTCTAATCAATAATTTGATTTCTAAATAACGTAATGAGTGATTAATTTTATGCGGATCATAAGATATTGAACACTTTTTCGGTAATTTAAAAGTGCTAGTTTGTCCAAGAAATGAACATCGGAAATCTGGTGAGAAACGTTTAGTACTTTAGTGATTTTTTTATTTGGAACCTAAAAAACATATTAAAAATTTATTTTTCTAAGATTGGTAGTGGTTTGCATCCTGCTGCGAAAAGTAGATTCTGTTGTGTCTCATTTAAATCATCAATTTTTGAATAAAATAATCGCGATACAAGTGTATAATTGGGTGTAATCAATAATTTGATTTCTAAATAACGTAATGAGTGATAAATTTTATGCGGATCATAAGATATTAAACACTTTTTCGGTAATTTAAAAATGCTAGTTAATCCAAGAAATGAACATCGGAAATCTGGTAAGACACATTTAGTAACTTTAGTGATTTCTTTATTTGCAGTTACAACTCTGTTAATTTGACATTCTCTGACGTATATGAAATGAAAATGAAATAATGAAATTGAATACAATTTTAAGTAATTAGATAAGCAAAAATCAATCAATTGCGTTACATAAAGTAATTAATTACATAGGTATGTCGAATAAATAATACATATATAGAAATAATTAAATTCATATGTATTATAAGCATTAATAAAGCGAATCGCACGAAACGAATTTTTGCCAATAATAAATTTCTATTTCGTGTTGCTCTTTTAAAACAGATAGAGTAAAAGTTGCTTAGTAGACGTGATCTGTATTTACATTTACAGAACCGGCATGGCATTCAGTCGCGATAAAACTCTTATGCAATTTTCAACTCGATTAGAATTCATTTTATACATTTTATACATACATGCATACATATGCACGTGTGTGTGTATGTGTGCGAGTTAATAAATGGAAATGCATAACATATCTCCGATTGCATTCTATTTTAATAATTGATGCTTCTATTACATTCTGCGCCATGATAAACAAGGCTGTTGTTAGTTGTATGAAAATTTCCAGATGAAAGAAATAATTATTATGTGTAGGAATTTTAATATACAACCTTGATACACATAGAGAGATAATTATTCGAGTGATTTATGAATATAATAATAAAATAATTAATCTGCTAATAGCATCAAAATACTTTCACTTAAATATGTGCATATTTATATAATTAATTGATGTTAATCTTTTAGTTGCAACTTCATCATCATCATCATCATCACCATCACCACAAAGACAATGCAGCTGTTTTGCAATTACATGAAGCATCCAAAAAATATGAAAAAATTCTATAAATGATGGTATGCGATGTTTCTGATGGCGCGTCGTTAGTGTCGCTAAAAAAAGCGAATTAAACATTTCGCTCTTGGCCCGAATTAACCCAAAAATTTTCCAGATTAATTCAATTTGCGGTTGTTTTGAATGTATAGTTATTGATTTAGTTTTCCACACACATACACACCCATAAAAAAAGTTTTTATTATTTCTTTTTTATGTTGTTTTTTGGTTTAGTAAAACGGGATTGCGGTTGTTGTGCAACTTTTAAGACTTCATAGTCATAGAAAGGGCTTTAGATGATGATGGCGATGGTGTAATTCAAGTTTTCTGGGAAGTTTATATAAAACTTCTTATTCCCCTATTCTATATAAATAAAATCAAGCTATTGTTTGCCTTTTATTGCATTGCATACGATTTTATAATATATATATATATAAGAAATATTCAGATAAAAATGTAAAAAGAGAAACTTCTTCATCGAATAACGAACGAACTAAACGCAAAACATTCCACGTTCCACGTTGCTTTATTATTTATAATAAAACAAAAATCTCGTTTATAACGTAAGATAATTTCTACTTTCCTTTATATACTCGTCAAGCTTCCTATTTAATGTAATTAATTGATTAATAAACGATGACGCGTGTTTAATCCTATTGCATTTGCAATAGAAAGAAAACGATATGTTTTATGCAAATGAGTTGCTACTACAACATATTCAAGTTGATTGCATTTGATAACAAGTAATCTTCAATTCAGGATCGTATGTTTAATTGATTTCGAATATACGATTCTATAATAAATCTTATTCGATTCGTTTGTTTACCATAAATGAATAGCATTTAACCTAATTTCAGGCCACTTTATATATATATTTCTTTCTTAACTTTCGGTTTTGTATATGCCAGAAGTGCAGATACATTTTAGTAGGGATAAAACCGCACATACATAAATCTTCAACAATATGTTCTATGTAAACTTATTGTTAATGAAATTTCTATGTGTATATTTAATTAAATGCTAATACGAAATGTATTACATATAATTTATCGTTAATAATTTCTATGTATTAATTGCTCTGTTTTGCTTTTTAGGTACACACTATATGTATAGTGACTTTTTTCAAAGCGTTGATTAATTAGTCGATAATACTGCAATTTACCAGGCCACGTTAATTACAAAGTGATTGTTTATGGAGGCTGGAAACTGTTTTCAACATCTCTGGTGAGTTTTTATTAAATTTCCAAATTATTTATTATTATTCAAGTTTTTTTGGGAAGTTTTGTGTAGTTTGCAATATTTAAACATTTAAACAAAGCAAATTAATACTAACTACAAATTTTATTCCAAAAAAACTTGAATAATATACTTTATTAAAGTTTAAATTAAAATATATAAGTAATCTAAGTGACAAGCAATTATTTTACTGGGTGTCCCATAAAAATGTATACATTCAAAAGTAAATTCAATTTGAGCGCGAAATTATTAGAAATTTGTTTTTTTAAACTATGAGAGGACAACAAGCTTTTAATTAAGAACTAATTAGTGAAAAGCGTATTTCATTATTTGAACGCGTCTTTTCTTTGTTTACATTTTAAACATTTTTCGCTATTTTCTAAGAATATCCTGAAATTTTTAGAAATTTGCTTTTTTAAACTATGAGAGGACAACAAGAATTTCATAGAGAATTAATTAGTGAAAAGCGCATTTTATTATCTCAACGCGTTTTTCCTTTGTTTTCATTTGAAACATTTTTCTATTTTCTAAATTTCTCGCGAAATTTTTAGAAATTTGTTTTTTTAAACTATGAGAGGACAACAAGCATTTAATTAAGAGTTAATTAGTGAAAAGCACATTTCATTA
>JAODFZ020040685.1:0-32227 GCA_027574845.2 Deinopsis erosa
ATTGATGCACATTTAAACCTACAATTTACATTTATTGAATGAATGTTTGATGTCTTCTTCACCAAGTGTAGTCGTCCGTCTTCTTCCAAATGTTGCTAGTCTTCTTGCAAACTAATCACGTGTTGTTCTTGCGATTGAGTTTCTTCTTTCTGTAAATAAAGACACGAATATTTTCAATATTGGTTAATAAAATCGACGTGTTTTGTGTGGACGTGAACCAAACAGCTACTATTACTTACCTACCATTATTTCCGATTCTTGGATTCCTCAATGTCTTCTTCCAGGTGTTGTCCATTTTCTACCAGCAACTATGTACACTGTTCTTGCTATTTATCTTCGGACCCTTGACCTGTAAATAACGAAAATAATATTTTTAATACTATTCTAATTATTCGTATTTTGTGAGGAATATTCTGATCACAATATTTGGGGCTTTATTAAAATTGATATATATTAAAATAAAACATTATCTTATCATGACTGCACGTATCAATTTCTTAGAAATCAACCGAAAACCATTCCAAGTATTGCGACCACTAAACTAGGCGATTGTGAATTCGAATTCGTGTGTCCTACCAATTCCGGCTGATGGAATACATGCAGCAGCTAAAAACACCCCCAAAATTATCACTACGATCTAATCGAAAGCAATAAAATATATTTTAGTATATTTTAATAAACTTTTCTTTAAAAAATATAGTTTTATTTTATATCGTAATTTTATTGACATATAATCACAGAATCTTTTGAGGAAATTGATTTTGTTTTATCTTTTATCTTCAATGTGGAAAATCTCAATTATGTCTAGCGTCAGACATCGTTGAGAGAAATAAGTTAGAAATACGGAAAACTGAATTTAGAAATCTAATTTACTTTTTGGTTTACGTGTAAGCTATTAAATAAATAGATTTTCTATCCATATATAAAAATAGATTTATTATAAACAATTATTTGTTGTGCAATAAAAACGATTTTATGATCCGTGCAAAAAATAAATTTCAGTAACAAAATTCTATATCGCTCAGAGTTGACACGCATAGAAAGCATTTCTGTTAAATGCATTATTAATTGGAGTTTCTTTTCGTTATTGGGAAAGTTTTAATTATGTTTTATGAGAAAACAATGAAAAACTTTTAACCAAATATAATTTTTATACATTTTTCGGCTTTATAAATGTACTTTTTAATATAATAATATTATTTATCATTGAATGAGAAATATAATGCTTCGTTGTTTCAATATGTCACTTTCTTTTTTCTTAGATAAATATATTTCAGGCTATTTTAAGCTACAAACAAACTTGATTGAAAGAAAAAGAAATTGAGGACAAACGGATGTTTTGATAATAATTTCTTTTGTATCACATTTCATATTCAATAAAATATCAAATTTTTTACTTAATAAAATACAAACAAGAGCATAGCGTGTATGTATTTATATCCATAGTGTTAAAGTAATTTGCAGTCATGATGTCATATCGTATTTTGTATGTAAACCGCTTTGAAAATAGTCAAGACCAGAAGTCATTTTTTAAGTACATTAACATATGAAATAACAGTACAATTCAATTTATTTCTATTATTCATGCACAACAAGACCAGTTAATTTAATATTATGTATTAATGGCAATTAAAAACCCAGAACGGATGTGCATTTGAGTGCATATCAAATGACATATGATCAATGCCAATAAATAAATAACTTTACAATCAAAGAGAATGTGTTAAGATAAATCTCTTGCAAATGTTTTTCAACAGCAAAGGATGTTTGGAAGTAGAGATTGTGGTTAGAAAAGAGGATTTATTTTTGTAGAGATGGATTGGGAAAATCGTAAATACATTGAACATACAAAGCTATAAGTTTTTGGTAAAATAATAACAAAAGAATGGCTAAGATGTGATGGGAATGATTGATTGAAAAATCACTAATGTAATTTATAGGACAAGGCCCACTTCAATTTTCTTTCTTTTTTACTCTGTTAGATCTTTAATTAGATATTGTCTTCGAATACAACTAAAGCTTCAGCTTAAAAGTACTTAGGAACAGTAATAAAGTAAATGTGGCTATTTGAGAGAACTTTAAAAAATATTTTTATCATTTTAATTACTTTTATTTCTACATGTACACATATTGTGCAATAAAATTTAATTTTGGTGTTACTTAGTTGTTCGTGAGGAAGTTTTCTAATAGTTCCGGATCCACTTATTCATCAATATGTAGATTCCTGAACTAACTATGTTCTAAATTTAAATTAAACGACGTGAATACAGATTTTTTTTTATTTTAACAAACAAATCGTTACGATTTTTAAAAGTTTTAAGAGCTCTCGATTGAATTATATGCTCTTTGGTAAATGGTGCATATAAATTGTTTAAATGAAACTGTTTTTAACTAAATTCTTCCTCAGTAATGAATGACAAAGATTTACATACAAAAAAATAAATTAGAATACATAGAAAAACAGTTAATGAACTTCAGTATTAGTTCATTTTAGAGGAGCTTACACCACAAGGGCTTACTTTTGAGAATAATTTAGTTCTAATTATGTCGAAGTTGATTAATATTCATTCGAAGTTTTTCGCTTTAATACAATGACTATTAGTTTAACTACAAGTATCGAATTTACATTAAATTAGTGTTATTAATAATAAGTAACGACAAGAAAGAGTAGTAAGAGTCTAATGTATAAATGTTGGAAAATCGATTTTCCATTTGGTATGACCTAGAACTGCGCCCAACCTACATCAACTAGATAAAGATGGAAAACATTCGCGTCATTCCAAATTACCTACAAGACTAATATTTCCACCAATTCGAAACTATACATGACACTTACAAATGTTATTGTTTTTGTTTGTATCTGCAGATGTCTGCTTTTCCGTACTTTCTGCTATTACACATACCAACCATGCTATTAATGTCGTTTTTAAAAAGAAGCAAAAAACACTTTGTATGCTTACAATTAACAAGACTTGCTTTGTTTCGTAGGTTTTTAAGATTATACTTTACTAATATAAACGAACTAATTGCTTGTGTTAGTTGAACTTAAACAATCCACTTATATTTATAAAATGTCAGGGCCGGTTCTAGTTTTAGAAAAATATGAAAATTCTAATTTTGCATGAATTAGCAATATAAGTAATAACGACGTGAAAATATAGATATTAACTGTTGAAAGGAAGTTGATTCTATTATGTATAAGGCTTTCAAAGACAACTTCTGGTTATGAATATCGATTAATTTCAAATTACAGTAATTGAAATTGAGATATTCATAGAACTAAAATAAAAAACGCTTACAAGTTGCTTCATTATACTGGAAATGTTCTTGATAAAAAAAAAACGTGGGAAATGCATAATAGATAATAAGCACTGTTTGGTGTTTACAACTATAGAGCACAATACAAGCAACATAATTTCTTATTAAAATTGATTGTAATTTAAACAAAATAAATCTTATTTTATGGCTTCATATGCAATTTAAAAGCAGTAATTTTATTCGAAATGTGTTCATTCATGAATGTAGTCACAAACGGTAATAAATGTTTCGGTTGCCGTTTAATAACTTGCAAGTTAATATAAAAAGCATGCAATTTTGGATTTCGGTTGAATTTTTTTCTACATGTACAAGTAATTTAAGTAATTTGCTTTTAAAAAATTATTAACGAATAAAAATTGCATAAATTCTTTAATAGAATTCTGTGTATTAATTAAAATTCTGTCTAAGTGGTAATAAACTATAATACAAAAGAGATGACTTGTTCCCGCATTGTTTCAGCTGTCTTAGAGACTATTTTAAACTATTAATGGGCATTTTATGTATACTCAACGACATATAATAATTCCATTATCTATAATTAGCTCTCCTTGTTGATGTCAAGAGAATTTATTTAAAAAATGAGGGAGATCTTTATTATAAATGAAATAATAAAATTTAGTTTCATTTTGTGTGGAGTTATTCCTATATAATTTACATATAAGAAATGTTTCATACAGCCTGACATGCATCGTAAAACTTTTGCATATATGCATATATAGTTTTTGCTATTTTTTATTATGATGGACAGTTATTTGAGTACCACCGTGAGTTGAAAGGCAACTGATTCTGTTTATTTATAAAACGTGTATTGAGACTCAAATATTGATTTACTTTTTTTATTTTTAGGAAAGACTTCAACTACAATTGGATGAACAGTCTCAGAGATATGAAGAACAGCTGACGGAATTGCATTCGGTTATCGCTGAATTGACCAGGAAATTGCATCAACAAAGGAGTATGGCAATTGCCGAAGAAGACGAAACTTCAGGTACTTACATCTGTTTTACACGTCATAGCAATGCAATCCTTTTAAAAATAACTGAACTGGGAACGCTTGTAAGTCATTCAAGAAAACCTACAAGAAAAAATAATTAATTTTTTTAACGCATGAAAATTTTGACATGCAATGTATCATCTAGTCTGGAAGAATCTAAAAGATTTATAATGCTCTAACTTTAAATGCATATCATACACTTTAAATTTCCTCCTTCATATCCTTAAGGAGCACAGAAATATTTTTCAGCAAATTTATTACATTCGATATTATCATACACATATATAACCGTTACTTATATAAAGGCATTATTTAATGGTTGATATTAATTTGATAAAATATTAAATGCCATTGTCCCTGGCTATAATTCAATAAAAAATCTATTTTTAAGTGTACAATCTTTAATTGTTACTTCTATAATAAATATCAACCTACGCAACGCAACATTTTCATTCGAAACACATTTTTGTAACATTAAATTCATTTATTATATGTGATAGAGTACATTAGGCTGAGTATATTTTAAGATTAGCATAAACAAGTTTTCTGTGTTACTTGCTGTAGCTATAAGAGGTAGTGATTGAATGTTTAAAACCATTTCAAAATTTCTTTTTTGAATTTTAATGTTGCAAGCTAGAGTTTATTTACAACAAACAAGTATATTTCGTGTTAGAAACGTTTTGAGGTCACTGCAGGTTTTATAAATAGGCGAATAGGTTCAAAATCGATAATATATTGGTATCAATAAAAATTGCTCGTTACAATGTCTAACATAACATTAATTGTTTATTGTTATAGATGCGTGCACAAGTGGACAAGAAGATTCAATAACGTGCCCGTTGGAAGTAAGCGAAATAGAACCGGCTGAAAATGACTTTTCAGATATAGATAATAAAGTGGCTGTAAGTATTTGCGTAATAGGTTAAATTGATAATTAATATAATTTCTTTACAGTTATCTGAAAGTCCATTAGAATTACCCGAGCCAAAATTAACGTCCTCACATCATGATAATACAACATCATCTCCATATTCTGAAATTGTCGAATCACTCAAGCAAGAAATCATCAATTTGAAAGCTCAATTATTAGATTCTCAGGCGAAATTCGCCCAACTGAAGCACTTCAGCGATGAACCAGATCTAAAATATCTTGAGTCGCCGGAATCTCACATCGAAACTGATTGCGAACCAAAATTAAATATAGAAAATAAGATTGATATAAAATACAGTAATATCGTACCAATACATAGAGCGAATATAAAGAATGGACTTGGTGTACACACAACACCAGTTACTAAAATGGCAGAACGGATCAAATTGAAACGAGCAACAGATGGACAAAGGGAACTGAATCCAAACGATTTAGTTAACGGGGACTTATCAACGGCCGTAGCTGAACATATAGTCGGTGATATTTTACGACAATGCGATGTTCAGACCGAACGTCAAGCAATTGATATTGAATTTCGTCGTATAAATACAAAACTAGAACATGCTAGATCTCAGAATTCTGTATTAGCTTTGACGTTATCAGAAACGAAAGCACATTGTGATAGGTAATTAAAAAAATAATATTAAATGCACGACCATATCAATTATCTAACTGCAAGCTTAATAATTGCTTATAAATATAATTTTAAAATTGATTATTATTTCTTTTTGTATACGTAGGTTAGCGTTATTATGTGGAAAATACGAATCGAATGCAATAGCTCTTAGATTAGCTCTAGGTGTAACTGACAGAGCAATTGAGGCCTACGATGTTTTATTGGCTTTACTTGAGACTGAAATTTCTCTTAATGAAGGAACTCCAGGTTATTTATCAATTTTTACAAAATATTCAAATAATTTACTTACATATTATTTTAGAAGCGAGTGAAAACCGGTCAGCTGCTGAATCAGTTGCAAAGCAACTACTTTCACATTTAGATTCATATCAAAGCACTGATGTGTTACTATCACCCTGGCAAAATCATGTCTATAATAGTCCATCATCTGAAAAGTATAATATTTTATTAGTGCTGATTGATATAAATGACTCTATATGTTTTTTTAGTGAGGAATCTTGGACAACAGAGCATGAAAATAGATTAAGGGAACATGTTTCACATCTAAAAGCTGAAAGAAGCAATATACAAGGAACATATGTGGCTTTAGAATCTACGCAAGTAGAAAATGTGCCTGTTAGAGCTTCAAGTAGTCAGGAAGCGAGAAAAATTGATTTAGAAATGGCTGTGCTCATGCAGGTATGCAAAATATTTGGTTTGGAATTATTATCAAAACGTAATGTTTTTATCGCTTTTCAAGGAATTAATGGGATTGCGTGAGGATAAAACTGAGTTGATTTCTAAACTCTTTGTTATGGAAAAAGAAAAAAGTGCAATTGAAGTGAAACTTAAATATGTAGAAGGACAACAACGTGCACAGAGCGCCGCGTTGAAAAACTTACAAGGACAATTAAAAGATACTGAAGCATTATTAGCGTTAGCTACGCAAAATAGGGTAATGCAATTAAATGATATACAATATGATCGTAGCAATTTATTCTTGTTTAAAATTTTAGGATAGAGGCTATTCAGATGCGGAACATGCACAAGGCGTTGAATTAGAATTGATGCAAGCCTTGGCACGTGAAGCAAGATTAAAAGTTCGCTTACAAGAACTTGTAACTACTTTAGAACAAGTGACGAAAAATGCGGAGGCTAGATTATTAGAAGGACGCGAAATTGTCCAAGATCTTAATCATACGAATAGGTATGATTTACGTAATGATTTTTTTTTAAAGGTTATTAAAGTTATTGTAAATTTTCAGCGTGTTAGCTGAAACTGTTGATAGAAATAATAAAAAGTATCAATCAAAATTTAAGAAAATGGAACAGCAAATGATTTCTCTTGTTGAAAAGCATACAGTTCAGGTATTTTCATGAATATATTTACAAAGAAAAGTTAATTAAAAATTGAATATTTTAGGTGCAAACTCTACAGCAGAAAATAGTAAATTTGGAAAGTCCTGCTTCAAGCAATTCAGAAAAATTGAACACATCCGTTGCTGTTTAAATTTATCATCCTATATTTTTATTTGAAATAGAGGAATAATAACTATTTTACCTACATACTTCCATATCATTACCAAAAGAATTATTTTTACAGCAACTATAAGACAAATCGCGGTATTTTTTATATTTTAAAGAAAATTCTGAACAAACCTAATAATTTCTCATGTGAAATGAAAGCACCACTTATACGTGTAGCTCTATAACTATCTAAATCTATTAATCTATACTCAATTGTTCGTTATTTAAAGTGCCAAATAGAATGTTTTGCTTTAACGCTTGATTCATTAATGGAACAGAAATTATTAGGAATGTTAAATGACGTTTTTTCTGTGATTGAGGTTTTTAATATGTATACAAAATGAAATGACTGATTATTACTATAAGTTAACGATGCTAATGTATGTGTTTGCTAGGTATGATATGCAATTAGCCAAATATTACTAACGTGTAGTAGAACATATGCGAAAAAGTACAAAATAGAATGGAGCAATCATAATTTTAATCTTACACTACATGTTGGTTTTATTTTAACTTGATGTTTTAAGATCGATTTTATGCTTTAGCATAGCTAGTTAGTCCTAACAGATATAAAACACACACACACACACATATATTTAGTACAAAATGCAACAAATTTGTGAATTACTATTCAAGTCTCGCCATAAATTGAGTATTCAATTTTATTTGTATAATTATGCAAATTTTATTATGTTAATTACAATTTTAATGAAAATTGCATTTATTAATTATTAATGTCGAAAATAATGTATGAATTTAAGCAAATTGTAATAATAAATAATTTATTAATTATTAAGATGTTGATAATTTATTATCCTACTAACCTTTTTAATAAATCGATCCCCTAATTAATTTCCTTTTTTAAATAATGATACTTAAAAAAAAATTAATTTACTCATTTTTTTATTTTGAAAAGTTAATTACTTTTGTTTACGTTATATTAATTTGTTTATTAATAAACAAAAGGTTATACTGTGATGAAAATGGTGTTTCAATATAGAGGTGGATAGGGTTGAATGCTAAAGAATTTTCCGAGGCGCAAGCGGTCTGGAAAATCAAGGTAACCGGAAGTCCGATTGGCCCGCGGGGGGTCTGCTACCACCAATGACAACGAATTTCCACGCCTTCCGGTTCGCTCAATAAACATATCTTTATTTAATAATAATTACCCGCATATATAATTTTCACTTACACTACAATATATTATTGTTGTAAATGTCCAAATGATAATTTATTTAAAAATAAAAAATATACTGATAAAAACTAAAGATAATTTAATAAATATATAAAAAAAAACTACTTAAACTGATTAATAAACAAATAAATTATATTTATTATTCAATATTAATATTAAAATTGTGCTTTAAATCGGTTTAGTATGTTTATATTTAAAAATCTAATTTTATCAAAACTTCAGAATTCGATAAAATAAAAAATATACAAATTTAATAACAACCAAATCAAATATTTTAATGTCTATTAACAATTTAATTTATTTAAACATCTGAAGAGGCGTTTCCAATATAAAAGGGGATGTTATTTTCATCCCCTCTTTGGCAGGATTCAGGTGCTCGATGTAGGAGGATAACAGATATTCACTGAAACCTCATATTTTATCTAATCATCATTCGGTAAATATTGTGCTTAACAGTTTTATCATTACAAATTGTTATTAACAAACGAACCATTTAATAAATATTGTGATGCAGGCATGAACCAAGACCAAGAAGTTCCTGCTGTAACAAGTGAACTTACTCGAATTGTAAGTAATAAATTTGTATTTTTTTGATAATTTTGCATAAACTTTTCATTATGAATATTAATATAAATTTAGTTTTATGTTGTTTAATATTTTTATACCAAAAATATATATATATATTTGCGTTAATAAAAATTTCAAGTAAATTATTTATGTATTTCGTCCTAATTTTAATATGAATTAATTATTGTATTAAAATTCATTTTCTGTTAATCGTAAGTTTAAAATGAACAACAAATTTTTAATTAAAATTAAATTCAACAATTTAAAGTACTTTGCGCAGATTGTGATAATGTTCACAAAGAAACAAGAAGTATAAAAGAATTATAACAATTAGGTGTCAGGCCAATTAAGATAATGACAGAATGACTTGTACAAACACAAATAGTCTGTTCTTTTGTTGAAACAACCCCTCTAGAGTAAAAGTAAGGGCGTTAGAATGGACTTTTGTTGAACATCATTTTCAAACTTTTCACTAATAGATAAACTAATTTCTTTTAAAAAACAACTATGTATGTATGTGGTGTAAATAAAAATATAATTTCAGCATTCAACTTTTATAGAATTAAAATGCCATCAGCGGTTAGAAATTGTGCAATTTCCTCATTTAAGAATCGCAATCGTACCAGACGCACGAATTATTGAATTATTGTCTATTCTTGATTAATATTGCAGAAACATTTAAGTTTAGTAAATAATTTAAAAATGAAATTTAATTGTGTTTATGGGTAAACTTAGAGGGTTGCTTTGCAATTTATTAAGAATTGGATTTGGCTAGTTGATTAATTCTCTATCAGTTCTGTTAAGTGTAACTGAATCCAATAAATGCTAAAGGCCAACCCCTGTTGACTTAGATAATTAAATGATGGCCACTCCACTTAAGGGTTGAGTGACAATTTTCATTAACATTATCATTATATAGTAATATCTTTCAACTTGTATTTTCAGGGAGCAATTTTCAGTACAACATTAACTTCGCATTCTTATTCCCATTCCGAGCATTATAAAACGTCAACTCTTCCCGGTAAGTAGTTGCAATAAAAAAATTTAAATTACGAATTAAATTTATGTAAAATATGTATATTATGAAAAAAAAAAATTAATATATAAGTAAGAAAAAAAGAAAGGTTCTACCGAGATTTGAACTCGGATCGCTGGATTCAAAGTCCAGAGTGCTAACCATTACACCATAGAACCGCTATAAACAAAAATTAATTATTTTCGAGCATTTTCCAAAGTAATTAATTATTAATTAATTTTTTTTTTCTGACAATTTTTTATATACAAGACACAAGCCATAAATAATATTTGTTTAATGCATGGTAGGCATTTTACTCATTAAATAATTGAATAAAATAACATAGAATAAAATTAAATATAAAAGAGAAATCTGTTGTATTTTAGCAGGACCATTCCCGGCGGACTGGAGAGAGCCCTGGCATCAAGAAGGTAAGTAATACACCAACAGTATTAATAATTAACAAGGCTAAATGCGAGCATTTAACCCCCCGCATCCTTGCACCAAATACGCTTTTAGTTACCCTTCAACACAACGCGCATTTTATGTATTATGTACCCTTACGTTTCCATCCTTTTTTGATCATTCGTATATTGTTATGAAGTAAAAAGGGAGAGAAATATGCTCACTACACACAATTTGCTTTTACCTGTTGTATATTGTTGCTTTAAATGTTGAACAATATACCTTTGGGAATTTAAATGATGCATCAAAAAATTGATCTTATTGATTATTGTAGAATTAATTTTGATATTTATTGTAGGAAATAGTTGTGAGACTGATGACAGTGAGCAATATGTGCCCGAATCAGATTTTAATACACCTTCGGGTAAGTAACATTAAATTACAGTCGAACTCGGTTATAAGGAACTCAGATATAACCAATAAATAAAATAAATAGTTTGGTTTCATTCAATGCATTTTAATACAAAAATTACTCGGTTACAGTGGCGGATTAAGGCCTAGGCAGACTAGGTAGCTGCCTAGGTCCTGTAATATTTTGGGCCCGCTCAACTGTAGACCCGAAATTTGTTAATTCTTAACTAAGATTAATTTAATTTTTATTGAAGCTTTTTATGACAACAAAAATTGAACTATGTCGATAATATTTGTTTAACTCAACCTAAATAAATCTATCTATTTGGGTGTATATTCAGATTGTGCCTAGGGCCCGAAATTTAGTAAATTCGTCGCTGTTATAACGAGGATCGGTTGTAAAGTGCAAAATTCGGCGTGCCTTGATGCTCGTTATAACCGAGTTCGACTGTATGTTTAAAATTAATTTCTTTTTCACTTTCCTATTGTCTTGCAAAATAAAAAAGAATGTTAATAAAACTTGCGTACATAATAAATTGCCTGCAGATATAATTTTTAATCATTCAAAAACGTGCACGTTCTCCCCCTTTTGTCAATATGTAAGTGTTTGTTTAAGATTTTAAAAATTATCGGATTTATAATACTAGTGCCTAACATTTAAAAGTCTAAAAAATTGATTGTTTATTCAATTTTTATTACTAAAATTTTAATTATAGCATTTATTTAAAAATTGAACTAAAAAATAGACATTTTAATTAAAAAATTTCATATCAAATAGAAAAAAAATGAAGGTTCCACCGAGATTTGAACTCGGATCGCTGGATTCAAAGTCCAGAGTGCTAACCATTACACCATGGAACCGCTGGCGAAAAACGAGTTATGAAGCGCGGAACAGTCACAAAACAACTTTAATCAAATATTGACTAACTATGTAGAAAAGTTTAGATGTATGTTGCGGTAAAAATATACGTTATGAAAGAGAGTAGAACTCCTACTGCGTTTTAAGTTGAGAGTATATACAAAATACTAAATGGATGTTGACTGCATGAAAAGAAACTTTGACAGGGTGATCTTTGAACACAGCATGTTGCAAATATTTTACTGCAACTACAATTTCATTCTTAAATTTTGTATTCACATAACGTCCAACAAAATTACTCCATAATGAAATTATTTTATAAATATTGACATATGTGTTATAGCGTTAAAAACTGAAAACACACCAATGACGGAAATTTTACACAATTTGAGTAAAAATCAAACATATCCTGCTGCTTCCTATCACATTCCAGAAAGCTTTGATGGTGTACATCAATATCAACCACCTGGTGGTTGCTTTTACACAAATCATTTATATAACAGGTAAATAAATAAACACAACATTAAAGCTTGTGTAAAACGTTATGAGATATTACAGCAGACTAGAATCTCTACAACAATCTCACGAAAATGCATCGCAAACTCATCTAATTCCAATCAAAGAAGAACCAAGTGATAAGGAGTATCAAGGTAAACTTTCTATTTCAAATAAATGTTGTATAAACTTTATGGTTAATTATATGTGTTGTGCTAAAAAGTTAAACAATATGAACTGCGTATTATGAGCTGGTTCGTGTACATTACCGGTTCTAAACTTATAGATAAATAGGGGAGGTTTATATTAAACGGTTGTTTGTTCATACCTTTTTAGCGGTAGCCTAAGGCTGTAATTGAAAGGGTGATAATATTAATTGAAGCTAATCAATATTAATAACATTTGATGGACCTGATGCGTTGATTGAAAATGAAATGTAAGACGACGTACCAGCACACGCCGGAACATTTCATTTCATTTACTATTCAAATTGAAATTTGCATGCATCAAAAATCTGTTTATCCATAGGAGACGAATCGCGTTTTCAATACATTGCTATTCCATACAAAATTTTAATCGGAGAAGAATCAATTTTGATTTTCTATAAGGATTGTGTGTATTAAAAATTATGTCACGTATATGCCACCTACTTTACTTGATACAGAAAATTATTTTTAATAGAAAAATATTTTATATTGACATGCATTTTTCAAAATAGAATTTTTATTTATTAATTGGATATTATTATAGTATAGGAAATCAATTAAGAATATAGCAATTTTAAAGATTTTTCAATCACTCACCTGGATTAATAAATTTCTTATAAGAAATATCTTTATTTTAACATTCACTGTCACAAAACAAACTATTCACGAATACTTTTCGCACACAACTGATAAGACCTTGTAATAGAAATGTAACAAACAGGTAGTTACGTCACAAAATATCCAGATGTTAAAAATTACCGGTGATAAACAGAAAATCAACATGCATGCTCAAATATTCATATTTATAATAAAACATTGTGTAAAGTCGAGATTAATTTCAAAACGCAATAAACGTTTATTTATTAAAATCCAAAAGATTTAAGCTCTTGGATTAAATCGTATTTGTATTAATGAGCATTAATGATGGCCAGATTTTTAGTCCAGATTATCATCCCTATATTTGATATAATCATTTATATTAATTTATCTACGTCACTTTAATTGAAACCATTCAAGTAAATGATGAATTATTTTATAAAAATTATTTAATATACGAAGGTAATTATAAATCAGCACCAAGTCCAAATCTCACTAAAAATACTTGGAATACTCCTATTGGTCAAGGGAATGAAAAACTGATATCAGATGAGAAGTCTCGTGACAGTCCGGAAAATAAGTTGCCGTTTAATTGTATTCAAAATAATGGACGGAGAGGTTCTTTGCAATTGTGGCAGTTTTTGGTGGCGCTCTTAGACGCCCCTGATGATTCAGCGGGGTGCATTGCATGGACAGGACGCGGCATGGAATTTAAATTAATTGAGCCAGAAGAAGTAAGAACGAAGAGATTGTTTATTAAAAATATTAATTTTGCTTGTAATTAAAGGTAGCGCGACGTTGGGGCGCTCAGAAAAATCGTCCTGCTATGAATTATGACAAACTTAGTAGATCGTTGCGATATTATTATGAGAAGGGAATCATGCAAAAAGTTGCTGGTAAGTTATTATTAAAAAAAAAACAAATTAAATTGGCTTTATACTATTAAGGTGAACGATATGTTTACAAGTTCGTTTGCGATCCAGAAGCACTTTTTAACATGGCTTATGGACCACCTCATAGCGACAGCAATTCAAGAACAAATCAGTTGAGTTCACGCAGCGAAAACCTTTCTAAAAATGAACCCCATCATATTGCTTACACCGACATGCTCAATTTATACAATTGTGGTATAACGCATCCCTATCAACATCTTCACCCATATATTCAAGATCCCACAAAACATTCTCGATACCCTTAATTTCTTTCAACTCTTTAGTGATAAAAATTATTTTGACAACCTGTGATTTAATTTCATTCCAATGCAATATTTCTTTAATTTAAACTTTACATGTAAAAATTTATTTAATAATTGATGTACTTTAAAGTAGGTTAGATTTAAATGTACTTGAATAATAAATGTTTTAAGCAAAATACAATGTTGAATTATTTTTTCTTTTTCTTGGGAATTTCTTCATCTGAACTTGAATCAGTTTCTTCAGTTTTGCGTTTACTTTCTTTACTCTTACCTAACTTCTCTTCATAGGTATTTAAATTTTTCTTAATTTTTGTTGCTTCCGGACTGTACGCCCACATAATCATTTCCATATGGTCTTTAGACGGCAATAAGTCATCGTCCCATAAATCAGGATTTTCATCATCAATACGTTTAACAATTTTTTTCAATGATGCATTTCTAATAATATCCCAAGTTGGTTCATCTTTATTACTTTCTACAGTACGTAAATTTTTATATTCTCCTTTTACTGATTCGTAGGCTTTTAAAAATGCAGTTACTGGCTTATCATCATTCAATTTGTACTTATTTGCTAGTGGCATAAATATTTTTATATTTGCCAAAGGTAAATAACTACGATTTTCCTTCGATTTATTACTTTTTTCATAATCCTTCAACCAATCATCAAAGATTTTCATCGCATCGTTGATATTTTGTAATTTTCCCTTGTCCTTTGTTACTAGAAATTGAAAATTCAATGCTTATTCTATGCAACCCAATGTACAAGCATAAAAATCAATAATCTACTAACTGAACGCGCTCACATTTAAAAATAGAACGTGATTTAATAATAAGTTGTAAACTGAAATATGTATATTAAAAATACTTACACGTCAAAACTCTTTTTGCTCTACCAATAAGACCTTTTATGGCAAGCCTTTGATAATCAGGATCTCGTCCTTCAAGGGCTTTAATTGTTTCAAATGCTTTATCCTTATCTTTAAATCCTAATCCAGGTACTGTATCCGCTTTAGCTTCTGACATTGTTTGTTACTAACCTAATTTAATAATTATTATAAATAAATAAGCGTGATAACGGACTCACCTAAACGTGCCGAAAAACAATTTAACAATAACTATACAGCTCAGTTTTCAAGACTTTAATATCATAGCCTTGAATATATTGAGCCAGATCGTACAACCGTTGGTACAACATACACACGAAGCGGAATTTATCTATTTTGTAAATTTAACAAACTTATAGAAAGTGTGCCGCTTCTAGTTATTTATTCCAGAGATGATTTCATAGTTAAACTGAGCAAATTACGTCATTATTGAGCAAGTTTGCGTTCTTGACTTTTTTATTTTTTTGAATATTTTATTTTATAAATTATACGTATATATTATAAAGTACATTCACACAACATACAAAGTAACTGATAATCTATAAACATTTTCATTCTCAATGTATTTTATCAAACTAAAAAAATAAATACTCGTTGCATAAATATTTTGTTAATATGCAATAAAACCTGATTCATAAAATGGCTAAAATTATGTTCGTAAATTGCACGCTAAACATAAATAAATTCTCGCAAATAGTGCAATTCAGTCTTCTTTTTTGTTATGAATACAAATCTCCTTCAACCCAGTGGCACACTGATAATCATAATTCTGTTGTTTCCATTTTTCTCGGAGGAAGAATCGGTGGTAAAGTCTGATAAACATTTTGTGGCCGAATTAATGATGGATCGCATCTCAGATCATCTCCTGAACTTATAACATTCTCATCTAATGAATCATGTTCAGATTCTTGACTGTTAATAGAAGTTTCATTAATTTATGTAAATTATTTATGAACATTTCATGCCATACCTCATATCATCTGTATTTTTGTACCATTCATTTTCATATGCTTTAAGCCACATCGGATTGCTTCCTTCCATGCTGTGTTTATTTGTATTTGGAACTCTTCCGCTCAGACCACTCAAACCTCTTGCATCAATTTCAGAATCTAATCCACCTGCAAATAACTTAAGTTAATTTACATGTAAAACCAATTAAAATAGTCCAACCATATGCAGTTGCAGTAGCAGCCTTTAATTTTCTTTGATAAGTTTGTCGTTGATTTATACAAAGAGCTAAACATAATAAAAGTAATAATAATAAGAAAAGAGAACTTGCAGTTAGCCAAAATGTGGTTCCCGCCTTTTGTACCACACTTAAAGCTAAAGCACCACCTGGCTGTGTATCCAACACATTAAATTCCTATAAAAAATGATTTATATCGAATTATTTAATTTTTGGTATTTTAATAAAATTACTTTAAATAGATTATCAAGTCTTTCTGTGTTTTGATCAACTAAACGCAATACTTCAGCAACTTCAAGTATTGAATGATCCTTTTTATTTACTAAATGTAAATACAGATCGGTTCGAGTTTTATCAATTGTACCATCATGATTTGCATGTACCCGGAATTCATCGACATTTACAATTGCACCAGTCACGTTTCCAAGCACTCTGCAAAAGTTATATGATTACATAATGCATAATAAAATCATAATTTATTACTCTCTGAAGCTTTCAATGCGATTGCGCAATTCAACTGGTTGTTGCCTCAGTACAAACCGAACACGTTGATCCTCTCTTAATAGATATATGAAAACTCGTGCCATGTCTTGCAGACCACCCGTATCGTTTGCAAGTACCATGAAATCAAAATATCCTTTCATACCTTGCTGCGGATCAAAATTTAATTGCACTGATCCTGTATCCTTTTCTACTAAAAATGGAGCGCGCTTAAGATTTTCTAAACCTTCTGTTAATGTCATTTGTATTCTTCCAATTAAATAATAGGAAATGTCAGAGTTTATGCCATAATCAGGATCCAAAGCCTAAAAAATGAATTCATTTAATTATATTATGCAGGGTGTTTAAAATGTGCCCCTAGAGCAAATTATTTTTGGATATCGAAAAAACAGTTAGAAAAATTTAGAATTTAGATCAAATTTTTGAATTCTAGAAAATTTTTGGTTGTCGGAAAATTATTAGAAATTAATGAGTTAATGAGCTTATTTATTTATTTTCGGTCCAGGTTGACCCTGTATTTATTAAACACCATGTATATGTTTTAAATTTTTATAACTCACCTTAACATGCATAAATTTTGTTCCAAAACTTGTTGCAGTGCTTACTCCACCAGTAAATACTCTACGTGTAAATTTCGGTGGATTATCATTAACATCCGCCACATTTATAATGACTTTTAATAAAGTATCATCAGCGGAATCAAAGAAGCTCTGGTTTTGTGGCAAATTAATGCAATCTTCCGTTGCTTTTATTAACAAAAGGTGCTGGTCTTCATCTTCCCTATCTAATGCTGTATTTACCTGCAACATTAAACAATATAAACATCTACTCAGATCATTTAAATTTCTAATTCCAACCGTTAATTCGTGAGTAAGTGGATGCAATTTAAACAAATTTTGTTCGTTGCCACCAACAATAAAATAACATATGGGAGCAATTGGGCCTTCAAATTCAAGTTCGTCACGATCTACAGTCGCAGGAAGTCGACGTTTTTCATTCTCGGGTGATTTATTTTCTAAAACATTTATGTTTTTTTAGTCTGAATTAAGAATCGCAACTAAATTAATATCACGCACCTGTGAAATTCACTGTAAATTCATCGACCATGAATTGTGGCTGATAATCGTTTATGTTGCTCACATATACTGTGAGATCCAAATCCGAACTTAAAGCTGTAGGTACACCCAGATCATACGCTTCAATGCGAATCTAATTTTATGCATAAAAGAATTATTTAATTGTAATGCTAAAATGTTTTATATTGGTACTCACATCGTATATTTTTTGTTTTGATCTATTTAATGGCAATCGAAGCTCTAGAATTCCCGAGACTGGTTGTAAATTAAATGTTTTCCAATGTCCAGCGGGATCTGCTTTTAACCGATAACGAACGGCACCATTTGAACCCGTATCATCATCAGTCGCAACGATTTGTATCAAAGCGCTGCCGACTGTAGCATTCTGTAATTAAAAATAGTGTTTATAATTAAATTAAAATTTGGAATTAAAAAACTCACTTCCGGAACTTTAAGTGTTGAATTATGAGGAGGGCTTAGGAATACTGGTGCATGATCGTTGTAATCAGTCACACAGATGTTTAAAGGTCCTTGCACTGAATGACTTGGTGTCGCAAGATCTTGAGCTCTAATAATTAACGAATAATTTCCATGCCGGCCTTGCAGTGAACGAATACTTCTCAATTCAGCTGATAACTCATTGATTTGTTGCAATGCAAACAAATCATTGCCATTTATCAAATCTATAACGAGTTGACCATTGGGTGTTTCCGGATCGTCAGCGTCACTTGCTTGAATGGTGCTGATTACTTGTCCGGGCTCATGAAATTCCGTAATTGTAACGCATGAAGATGGCAGAACTAATTGAGGTGGATTATCGTTTACGTCTAAGATTGTGACACTATAAAAATAAAAGCTATATCCATAGCGCAAAAAATAATTTACAAGTCATTACTTTATGTGTTTAAAAGCGTTCCGACTTTCCCCATTATTATAACCATATTGATAATTATCCCAAGCTTCAACAACTAACAAATAAGAATGCTTTGTTTCTCTGTCTAATGCTTCAGCAACTTTTAACACACCAGTTTCCGAATCCAAACTAAATTTACCCTAAAGCAATTATAAAATATAATACACAATTATATTTATTATTTTATAAATACTTGTGATGATATTCTGTCGAGTAAATAAGTAATTTTTCCGAATTCTCCTGAATCTGAATCTCTTGCTTCAAGTACAGCAATTTTTTGACCTATAGGTGTATCTTCCGGCACCATTAATACTCTCGGATCAGTAAGAAAAAATGGATTATTATCATTTTCATCCAATACTTGTATGAACAATTCAATGCGGGCAGATCGTCCTGGATAACCTGAGTCTGTTGCTTTTACTGTTAAATTCAACCAATCGTACGCTTCATGATCTATTTTATTTGCAACAACAATATCTCCCGTATCTCTATCCAAATGGACAAGTTTTATCATATCCTGTCGGCCTTCGAGTGAATATGTTATTGTCTTATTCTTATCAGCATCATCAGCGATTACTGATCCAATAGCAATTCCATTTTTACTATTTTCAGCAATTGCATATCGATAAAAGGGTTTTCTAAATTTTGGATTGTTATCATTAACGTCATCAATTTTAATGACGATTTGAGTTGTGTCAACTTGAGGACCACTTTGCGATGCAATATCTTCAACATTTAATCCTAACGTTATTGTTTCAACAATTTCCCTATCAATTAATTTAGCTACAGTTAATAAACCATTTGTTTCATTCAAATTGAATGAACTTAAGCAATCGAAATCAGACGGTTTTAAAATAGTGCCGCGTTCAGTTTTTGCTTCACATAAATTTGCATTTAATCTATAACGTAATTTAGCACTTGAATCTAAATCTTTTGCATTTAGACGTGTGATAACAGAACCAACCTAGAAATGTTATCTCATAGATGGAATAATATAAATTACAAGATACTTACAGGACTATTTTCCGTGATAATAACGGTACCAGGGTCTATGAAGGTAGGCAATTTGTTATTTACATCAACGACATTTATATTAAGCGTAACATTTGATTTTAATTGGGCTTCGCCACTTGCACCATCAAATGCAACGACATGCAAGACATAAAATGTTTTGCGAGGATTTGTTAAGTCAGGATCTAAAGAGGCGCCTCTCGCAATTGAAATAATTCCAGTTTCAGCTCCAATTGTAAATTTATCTGATGCTCCACTTTGTATTCTATACACAATATGATTATTTGGATAAGATCCATCTGAATCGTATGCTTTCACCTAGAAAATATATATTTAAAAATGAATAAAAAGATCGATGTCATGAAATTACTTGGAAAATTGATGTGCCGCCGGGTACGTTTTCAGGAATTGTTTTATTATAAACTAATTTGTCAAAGATAGGCGGATTATCGTTAACATCTACAACGTAAACAGTAAAAGGAACTTCAGTGAATAAACTCGGCTCTCCTTTATCGCTCGCACGAATAAGCATATGTAAAATTCTAATACTTTCACTTGATGGACCTTTAATCTTTTCAAAATCTATTGCACCACGCGGTTGTACAATTCCCAAGTTTGGCTCAATAACAAAATTACGCGCAACATCGCCTCTTAAAGAGAATTCAATTTCACTATTTTTAGTACCTATAAAGCAGTTTATTTAAATCAATTCGTTCACCTAATAAATTACATTATACCGTTCAAATCGGCATCTCTTGCTTCAACTCGCAACGCTGTCTCGAAGTTATTTTCATTCTCCAATAATCGAGCTTCATATTTACTTTGAGTGAATATTGGTGGGTTATCATTAAGATCTTCAATGTTTATAATTAGCTGCACAGTATTCCTATTACCGGCACCTAAATCATCACGCGCCTCTACAGTTAAGTAATGTCGTGATACTTGTTCTCGGTCCCAGTTAGAACCACCTGCACTTTTAACAGTAATTATTCCTGTTGTCGGATTTATGTTTAACCTGAAAGTAAAATTGAAACATAAAACAATTCTAAAGCTAAAGAAACTCTTACAAGTCTTCAATGCTTCCTGCCAAATGCGTATATCTTACACCTTCAGTACCATAATTTCCTGAGTCTTCATCTAATGCCTGAACCCAAGCGACTGTCGTTCCAACTTTACAATTTTCCGGCACCCATACTTCATATATATTACGCGTAAATTCAGGAAAATTATCATTTCGATCAAGAACATTTACAACGACTGAAACTTCGCTACGTTTTGGATGATTTTTAACAATTTCTTTAGCTACTAATGTAAAATTAAAGTTTTTCACGACTTCGTAGTCTAATGCCGTTGAATTTTTGACTCTAATTAAAAATGTTGCTTCATTAATTGCCTTTGAAGGTGTTACTTCGAAAATGTTATTATGCTCGCGTAAAAATAATTGAAAGGTGCCATTATTACCCTTTAATTTAAAACAAAATTATATTTGCTATTTTAATTATTAATAAATTCACCTGATCGTAATCAAACACTTCATTAATAGAATTTCCTAAGAATGTTAATGGTGTGTTTAAAGGTGCATTTTCAGGAATTTCACAAACATATTTTTTGCTTCGAAATGTTGGTGTTTCATCATTTATATCAGTTATCATGACTGTAACTTCAGTTACAGCTGTGGGTTGAGGACGAATTTTACTGCCCACTTCAGTAGCCTATAATTCATTTTTAGTTTTTTATTTACTTTTATAAATTATTTTCTACCGTTATTTGTAAAATATATGCTCCTGATGTAGAAGATTCCCTATCCAATTGATTATTTGTCACCACCACTCCCGTTTGTCGCTCAATTCTAAATAAATCCACATCATCCTCAACCGCATTAGAGGATAAACTATAAGTTATTGGATTATTAACTCCTCTGTCACCATCAACAGCAGTAACTACAATTTTATCGTAATAATTGTTAAATTCATTTTAAAGTATTTTATGCAAAAAAACCTTGTAAAATTGGAGTGCCAATTGCTGCATTTTCAGCAACTCTAGCTACAGGTTGTACGCGAACAAATTCAGGCGGTTGATCCTCAACATCTTCAACTTTAATTAATAAGGCTGCCGTTCCTGTGTTGACTCTGCCTTGTTTGGCTCTATCAACCGCCAATATTTTTAACTGATGAACTGTTTGTCTTTCAAAGTCTAAATTTCCAATTAATCGTACAACCCCTTTACCACTAACTGTACTAACAGAAAATTTTGGCTTATCATCATCAGCTTCTTGTAAATAATAAACAACTTGACCGTAGGCGCCTTCATCAGCGTCAGTTGCTTCTAAAGTTGTTATAATACCAGGCGTAGAGTCCTCACGTAATGATACTGATGGTTGATAAGGTTTAAACACTGGCACATTATCATTAACGTCTTCAACTAATAATAAAAGACTTTGTGTAACATAATTGCCTTGACCCAACCGTCCATCAGTCAAAGTCAGCACTAAAGCATATTCATCACGTGCCTGAAGTAATTACAATTGTAAATAGAACTATTTTAACGGATAAATCATATCATTTACCTCTCTATCAAGTTCTTGATTTAAATAGACATTTGCTTCTGTAGGTGAAGTACTTTCAACACGAATTACGTTACTACCAATTTGTTGTCTAATACCAAATTGTAAAGTATCACCATCCGGATCAATTCCTCTTAATTTATAAATTAATGTACCTATAATGTGAAGATTGGCATATAATAAAAAGGCAATTTAATTTGCTTAAAATTTAAGTCTCATTTAAATGGAATAATCAGCGATGGATAGCAAATTTGTTGCAAAGAATGCGTTACTAGGTGATATAACATGTTTTTTTTCGTAAGTCAGTTGAATGATATTCAGGCAATTAATTTTATTGTGTAAATTGCTTACCAACAGGCGTTTCATCTCCTTCTTTCAGTCTTAAAACAATTTCTGTTTGTCCATCGATGAGAAATCTTGGTGGTCTATTACACTTAACATTATTTACACACAAAACTAATAAACTAAATAAAATTCCTAAAGCGATGTTATGTAATTTAAAACGCACTTTAATTACAAAGCCACTACTAGTCCTTCGTTTTGGAAATGTGCAAAATTTTTCGTTGTTTATCATTATTTGTTTGATGTCTATCGTATGGTATATAAATCATCAATGTTATCCATAAAACTAATTCACAACCCACACATTTTTCTTCCTTTCATTTAGTTGGAAACTTTCCTCTAGAATCAAGAAAGAATGTTAGAATTAACGTATGCACTTTTGTATCCTGAATTGATGTGAAAATTTATTCGATGTAGATTTTGTTTTATTAATTGATTAAGCTGCCATAGTATGCAAATCAGCAAATGTAGCACATCATTTAAATAGATACATATTCATATTCGTATGACATAAGTTGAGAGAAATTTATTTTTAAGCTAAATTACACTTATAGGTCACTTTACTACCTAACTGGTCATTAATATATTTTCTAAACAAGCTGAATAATATTTATTAAAAATACTTATTACTTTTCTTTTATTATACGTATCAATATGTCTCAAGCAATTTTCCATTTGCTTGAAGCAAAAAAAGTAAACTTTTCCTTTTTTCTTGTAAACCATCTAGAAAGTCATAAAGAGTATTATTTGCAAATTTTTATGAAAAAAAAAATAAAACAATAAAGCATTCAATATGAATTATGATTGTGTAAAATATACGAATTAGTTATGTTGGCATAAAACTTAAAATATAATGAGAAAATAAATTCTCCTAATATAAGCAAAACAATATAAATTTTTGTGGTTTTGGTTAAGAGAGAAACAATTAAAATCATAATTTTATATGCATCGAGTATTTTATAATAAAATGTCATCTTTTTAAAATGAAACAAAACCTTTGATTATAAGGAAGTCATGAAAAAGAAAAGTGTAACCACCACAGCATTTTCATTCATTTCATTCTTTTGTTTACTAAAGACATTTTTTGTTTTCTATTACAAATTTGGGCAATTTAAAAGTGCAAGCTGAACAATTGAGCAGTTTAGGTGTTGGTAATAAAGGAAGTCAGGGCAGATGCACCAAAGACTCTATATGAATATTTGGTGTCTGATAGCATCGTCATGGTTTGCTTAATGCTTTGATGTGCATCGAGTCGGGACTGTATGTCGGACATTGACCAGATATAGGACGCTGACCATCATTTAATACTTGCAACTTGCCAAACGCAAAATGCTATCTTCCTTCTATTTAAATTTAAAAAAAAACAAAATAATCTTCTGTAATACATATAAATATTGTCCATTTAAATCACATGCATTGCATATAAACCATTGTTAATCTCATGAACATGTTTTTTAGAAAGGTGTTCTTTGCAATATTACATAACAATAGAAATTAACTGAATATATAAGCGAATATGCATAATTTTATTATTATTCTTCATTTGACTTTGCAAACATCCATTGTCATCTCAATTATAAAACGTGATTAGAAACAGCTTAACAACTTGTAAATTGTACATTTACATACAAGGCACACAAAAAAAGTACCAGAAATAAAATAAATTGCAATAAAAAATATACTTACTTAATTTTATTTCAAGTTTTACTAGATAATAAATATTTACATATTTAATGTGTAACTAGCAATAATTGAAGATGAAAATTAAATATTTCTTGTTTTTAACACTAATTAAAGTGCAAACTTGTTGAAAGTAAAATCAAGTAGTTTAGCTAATTTATCCCATTAAGTCTAATTACATTGTGATTTCATATTTAAGAACCAGATTTTGAGTTGTTAGACTAATAGTCGCTCTTATAGATAAAAAGTTGATTTTATAAGTGAAGTATTGCTATAATGCATATTAGAAATTGCAATTTCATTTACAATTCTTATCAGAACCACTTAAAGAATACATTTATATGCATATGTGAATACATATAAAGATATTCGTTGATTAATCAGAGTGAAATTCCTTGCATTCAAGATGCTAATAAACATGTAAATATGTCATTACATTTCTAATAATTTATAAGCAAAATACGCTTTTCTTTTCTATGAAAAACTTCATAGAAATGCACTTACAATAATTGTATGTCTCTTTGAATTTAATTTCGATTAAAACGGAAACTGCATGTTTGTTCCCTCTATAGTTTGTTGGTATTGTTTTCAGTTTGGTAAGAGCATCCGGCATAAATTACTCAATAAATTATAGATTGCTATATTTGTCTATTTTTTTGTGCATTAATATAAATTGGATATTGTTATATGCTTCATTTCAATTAGACTGCATGCGGTTTTCATCTTCGATGAAAATGAACCGCAATTATTATTTTGTCTTAAATTTGTAATAAAATATTTATTCAAGCAGTTTTATTATAAAATCAAATTGCAAATTTATTTACATAGGAAACTTTCTTCCTATATTTCTATAAAAACCTTTCTTTTTTAACGAGATAAAAACTGTATATGTTGCAAATTTGTTTTTTTGTTTTCTATTATAGTAAATGTAAGTTCAAACAAGAAGTTTTATAGTACGGAAAAAAATTCTCAAGCAAATAACTATTATAAATATAGTTTTTCATAAAAGTATAATTTGTAGTAAACATAAAATGCAAGAAAATGTCTATCATTAGATGATGATTGAAAAGGTTATAGACCTACGATATAAACAAAATTTATAATTAAATGTCCATTAAAGTTTTGTAAAATTAGAGCATGTATTTTATTGCAATTTTTAAAATGCAATTAAACGTAACACGAAAACATCAACAACTTTTTGACATACTATTATAAAACTATTTCCACAACATAAATCAATGACATGCAAGTAATTGCAAAAATATGCAAAATTCAATTAGAAAACGGCATTAATTAAGTTATTCAAGAAAAAAAAAACAACTTAAATAAATCTTTGACTTACATGTTAGAAAGTAACATTAAATTAAATAAATCCAACATCCACTTGCTGGCATTAAAAGTTAAGGTGTGTAAGACTCATCATAAAAACCTTCACAAACATTTTTCATTGCGATTTGATTAAGTAACAATTAAACCAATCAGGCATTTGCTTTATTTGCAGTTTTTACATCTTCAATTAAAGTGTAATTATTATTTCTTGCAATTTCCTGCATAAAATCAACCTAACGGTAAAAAAATCATTTCCATTATATTTTAGTTTGCTGTAAACATAATTTAAATATGTCATACGATTAACAATTTAGCTTTTGACAGTATTTATATTTGACTTAAAACACTAAGAAATAAGTTTATACTTGAGTATATTATTTATTACATGTAATACATTTAATGAATGTTAATTAATATAAAATAATGAATTAACTATGATTAAGGATTTCCTTATAACAATAATCTAATATTTATATATCATTGATAAATTTTATTAATTATTTAATACATAATGTAGAAGAAAAAGTTATGTTAAATGAACTCAAGAGAAATTTTGTAGAAAAAAAACATGATTTACTCATTAATCCAATGATTTTTAAACGTGTGTAATAAAAACAGGAAGCAATTTTCTTATCATTTTGAAATAAATAAAAACAATTAATTGCTCCTTACTCAATTTAAGATTCTCACTTTAATCTGGACCAAAATACTAATTATACTAACGATCTAATAAAAAGAGTTTTTTTTTGTTAAAATACTAATTAATATAAAGTTTTTATTTAAAGACAGTAAATTACTGTAGTTAATTTGTAACAAGAAAAAAATTTAATTTAATTTTTAAATTCAAATAGGTATACCTATTATTGATTCAGAAAACTTTTCTGAAATAATTTATGAAAAAGTTGCCAACTGTGAATTATAACTTTTTCATATACTAAGAAAAATCTTTTATTAGGAAACCAATAAAAGGTTATTGAAAGTAGGAAGTATAGTTATAACACACAAGTGTTCCTAACAAGAACTAATTGAATAAAATATTAGGAAATTTTGACAAATTTACTTATGTTTTTTATAGTTGTAATTAGTGTTATGTACATATATGAAATTATCAATTAATGAAGTTATATTTTATGAATCTTTACTGTTAGTGTATTGAAATTATGAAAACGTTTCAACAATTTCTATTTTTTATTATTAAATTTAATAAGTAACACGGATATAAAATAAAAATTTATTTTATATTAATCATTATATTGCATAAATATTATATGATATGTTTAGTGTGTGAAACAATTATTGATGAGTGCGAAATGTGTAACGGTTTCAAAAGTTGTAAAAATTTAATAAATTAGAGAAAAGGCGGAAATGATAACAAACATGCCAATTCATGCTTAAAAGCATATGTGTTGTTCAATTATTTTTGGATTAATTTAACAAGATCTATTAGATTTTCGAGCCCAAATAATTGCTGTCACACTTTAAACGCTTGTCAGCTTTATAAATTGGATTAATTAGAAAAAATCGTTTCACTTTTCATCAGACATTTATAAACAAACACTGCATGTGAATTCTAATTTGAATGACCTAAATAAGATAAAACCAAATTGCAAAATTGTCCATGACAATAAGTAAAAAATAGAAAATAATAATCATAAAAAAATTATAATACAATGTTGAGAATCGATTAGACAATGTAAGACAAAAATGATTATTAAGAAATGTTTCCCATTTTGTGTGCCTTTGCATAGCACATACTCATATATTAAAAGTAGGTTAAAACTGTTTGTTTCTTCGTTAATTTGCTATTCAAATAACATTGAATAGACTTTTCTTTAATGTCTTTATAACGTAAATAAGGCAATAATAATAACGTGTCTTGTGTTTTTATTTAGTTTCACTTTTCAAAGGATTTTATTTATGCATTTCATAAATTCCCTATATGAAACGAAAAAAATTTTACCTTCCTGTGATTCAAGAAAATGCAATGAATTTCCGTTCAAAGTAATACAACTAATCAAACAATATGTGAACACGTATCAGACAATCTAATCAAATTATCTTACATAAAGATTCATTTACATCCTGTATTAATCTTAAATGAGTACCTTTTGCAATATTCGAATGAAAGACTTCAAATTGAATTTAAAAAAAACTCATTACATACAATACAACACAAAATAAAGTTGAAATAATATTATAGCATTAATAAGCTACTAATTTTGTTTCTCTTTGTGAGAGGTTTATAAATGTATAAAAATAGGGTTTTTTAGTAGAAAAAAGCGGAGGTCATTGGTAGAAACACGAAGGGTTACACACCGGATGTGAACAGGTGTATATGGGGAAATGATGTCACAAAACCATGAAATGAATTTTGTTCAATGAGTTCATGTACGTATGATAATTTTTAGTTTCTGTTTGTTTTTATTTAAATATGATAATAGGAGCTGTTAAGCGAATCGTCTGGGCTTTAATGCTAATGTGTGTTTTTTATAGTCAAACAATACAAAATTCTGCTAATTAATAACCATAGAAATAAAAGTTTATTTCCAGTTTATAGACGGTACAATCGTTTCTAATAAAATTGAGGACATTATCAGTAAAATTTTATTCCATATGCATATTAAATTGCATTAATTAAGTCATTGTTTGAGCATTTAACATTCTTAATCTAGACGCATCTAGGTTAACCTCTAGGTGTTAATTGTTAAATAATGAAAGTGAATGAATATTAATATGCAAATTATAAAGTGTCAAAGAATTATATAGGATTTTATGCAAAATCTTCTACGAATTCATCCTAATTGTTAGTTTTAAAAATGGAAATCTTTTATAATCACAAGTGGATGTATTAATGACAGGAAATGCTCTGCTCTTAATATTTTTTTATTCTTGATTTCTATATACGTATGTCAGTGCGTCAAGATAGTATATTTAATTAAAAAATTTGTCATACTTTCAACGCTTTTATTAAAGTTTGTTAATGTGCTAAAATAAAAAGACAGGAAGATGTACTTTTACTTTTTTCTTAATGATATGGCATTTAACTTAGATTTGGAAGATGTTCGACCTTTCTAATACATAAAAAGTTCAAGATTACTTTTCCGTCTATTAAATAAATTAGAAAAACACTTTATAATACAAAACTGTTGTGGTTAACTATAACAAAAAAAAACTTTTTTGATAATGTGAAAGTGCTGTATTATAATATTTTTCAGTAATGCAAAATGAGCATAATTTTGAAAATATTAAAAAGTTTGAGGTCAAATAAAACCACAACATAAAATGTAATTATTACTTGGTTCAATTGTTTATTGAACATAATATTTACTATCAAATAAAAGCCGTTCTCAATACGAATGATATAAACTTGGAAAAGTAAACAAAAAATTGCTAACGGTAGATTTATGATTCAATTATAAATTGTACACCAAATTATTTATTGTGGTTGCTGTTGTTAAATTAAAGCACATCATTAATATTGATAATGCATGTTCTAATTAATAGCAGAAGCAATTAGAGTGTTAAGTAGCTGTTCTTTTTATTTATTAACTGACACCTAATAAGTTTTCTTTAATATAAAATAAATATGTCATTGTTAATAATTATTACAAAAGAGTGAGATTACTTTATACAATTGTTATCAATTATGTAATTAATTAATAGATTTCTGCTGAATAAGCTTAAAATAATCTTTCATTGGAAATTGTCTGTTTAATTATAATTTGAGTAATAGTATAATTAGCGTGGTAAGTAGGTTTATTTGTATAAATATGGCAGTTTTATATTGTTATAAAATTAATATTAAATGATGGTAGAATTATATGAAGAAATATTTTTAATGTCATTTGAAAGTTTTACTGAAAAGACATGTGTATGCTTTTCAAAATGTTATTAAATAATTGTGCAATTTTCATTATTCAGGTAATAAATTTCTCTCAGATATGAGTAGTTTAATTAATCGCAACGATATTAAAGCTTTATTTCCTATAAGTAATTAGTACTTCGATGCGGAGGGAAAATTTAGTTCAATGATTATTTTGTTTAATTAAATTATTAATGTTCTCCAAGTACAGGATATTAAGTTATATGAAACTATACCTGTGGAGAAAATCTAGCACGAATAAATGATATCTTGACTAGTTTACATCAAGTTTCAATTTTTATTCGTGCAAATACAACATTCCTTCATTTTAATTAGTAACATTACTTATGGCAGATTAAAACAAATATTATTTAATAATTCAAAATCAACTTTACCTCATATATCCAATTGGTTGTGTTTATGCTTAATAGAATTATTAACAACACAAAATCAATCTCGTGAAACTTTTATTTAAATTAATAAGAAATCATTATTGTATTAAAAGTAATTGCAAGAACTATTTACTTTTTATACATGTAATTGCAAAGCGTAATTTGTAAACACGCGCGCTATAACTGCTGAAGACTGGCGCTCGAGGTAAAACTAGATCGTACCATGTGCGATGATGGTATACAATGGTATATCGTGGTGATAGTGGAAGTACTGCGCTTGGGGGAACTCTTCATGCGTGACTCATTTTATTTGGTAATTGCATAAAATAACATGAAAATAAGTTAAAAGTAAATAAATGAAAAAATCAATAATTTTTGATCATTGAATACTCATTTGTTGCAAATTAACAATTAAATAATTGTTTCGTAATTGCATAAAATAACATAAAAATAAGTTAAAAGTAAATATATAAAAAAAATCAATAATTTTTGAACTCATTCAATATTTGTTGCAAATTAACAATTAAATAATTGTTTGGTAATTGCATAAAATAACATGAAATTTAGTTAAAAGTAAATGAAAAAATCAATAATTTTTAAACTCATTCAATATTTGTTGCAAATTAACAATTAAATAATTGTAAAAATATACTTTTGCATAAGAGAAAACTTGAAGTGCGTAGTGCCATTAATTTTTCATTTAAAAGATATAAAAGTGAAATTAACTGATTGCCTTTAAAATGCAATAAATAAATCATTTTAAAAAAAGCTAATCATTTAAATATTTTTAAAATACATTTATAAAAATAGATAATAATATTTTTTTAAATTAAATTAATTTTATTTAATAAATTAAATTGTTTGCCAGTGAAATCAAATAAAAACTTCATGCATTGTTGGATGATATTTAATATCTTGAATTTACAAGGTTATTATAGGCAACCAAACGTATGTATGAAAGCAATCTAAATGTGAGTGAGTACATTTTATCACCAAAGGTCATTAAATATATGATATTCAACAAAAATATGATATTTTTCTTAAGTGTTACGTTACGTAGACCTTGCAAACTAAGCTAAAAGATAAATTACATTTATATTTATGACTCAATTTTGATTTCAAGTGAATTAGTAGTCTATTTATTAGTTGTACTTGTAAGTATACATATATGTATTAGAAAAATCTAGAAACCCTTTGGCATCGAAGCCACTGGCTGGGGGTTGCTTACCAGAAACGCATGCACCTGAATTCTTAATAACTTTACCCACTGAACTAGACTAGAAATACTGAGAGGAAATCTACTCATTACAAAATGTAATCAGTATTGTAACTAGAGAGGTGCATTAATCAATTCTCACAAGACGTTTTTGATAGGCCAAATATAATTCTGCGGGAGACCTCCGAAATCCTAGTTACACCACTAAATATATTATATACTCCCTCTGTTCCAAATTAGTTGTCACATATAGAAATTCTTTTGCACATTATTGGGAATATTCGCTTAAAATAATAAGTAAATTCAAGTAATTGTAAACTACATACAACGTTGTTTCATTTTTTGTAAAATTCATCTGCTTTTGTGTAATTATTGGATTTGAATTCGGCTGTCGAAACTTAGTAAAAAGTAACGATTTTGAAATTGCACCAGCTGTTTTTTTTTATTCTTTGAAAAATATAATAATTATGGTTGAAAATAATAAAATAAATAAACAAAATTTGTAATAGAAACAAATGTACGCATGGGCATGAGGAAAGAAAAACTTCCCCTTGAGAATTACCATAAAATTAATAATAATATAAAGCGCAAATCTAAAACTATTTTAATATTGCTCAAATATTAATAAATAAATAAAATACTAATAATTTCGTTCATAAGTTTTAAGTTTTTACTCTCTCTAAATTAACTTCGCATTTGTATGTCAGTAAGTATGTAAGTAAATATGAGGGTTCCTCTTGCGACGGCAAATTAACCGACTTCCCGTGATCGGATTGAGCTGAAATTTGGCCGATAGATTCATTGTCGAGAAGATTATATTCTATTAAAATTCCAGCTCGATCCGATCACTGAAAGTGCTTGAAAAGGAGGAAGAGGAATATGTGCCTCTTTGTAACCATGGAAATGACTCTAATAACAGATTTGTCAGTTTTGACAATTAA
>JAODFZ020040696.1:0-10137 GCA_027574845.2 Deinopsis erosa
CCGATCGATACCAGCTTGACTTGGCTTAGCTTGGCTTCCTGTTCCTGCCCTGTCCTGTATGAATGTGGTAATACCCAGCACACTATCGAACACACTGTAAATGCGTACGGGTCTCTCTTATTGCTTGGTGGATAGTTAGTTGTGTGGCAGCCTGGTACCCCGGGGGCTGCCGGGTCCCTACCTTTTGTTTAATTTTCATTCATTTTATTAATTTTTCAATTTTTTGCTGTTATTTATGTAAAGTTTCAACTTTATATTTCTAATCAATGATCGGTACTGAGTAAGATAGTAACAGAAGGTCCGCGGTTCGAATCCCGGTCGAGGCAATTTCTTTTATAATTAATAATAAAATTGTGTTTAAGTAGCAGCAGCGGATGGTAATGCATATGGGGCCCCGATTAAGAGGGTCACAAAATTTTCGTAACAAATTTTCATTGGCTGTGATTATTTTTAGAAAAACTTCACAAATTCTAAAAAGGAACAAATTCCGCTTCCAAATCCTTTGCCGGAACAAATTGCGGCGTATTGCTGCCCATTTTTACCCCTGATATTAAACTTTCCTATCTATCTTATCTAATTTAGAAAATTAATGGAATTTTGCAATTATTTTGATGATCTAATTGATTAATCCTTTAATTTACGATAATTCTTATAAATAATTGTATTCATTATCTATGTAAAGTTAAAAAACCTGGAACATTATCTAATCTTCGATATAGATAAAATAATTATTGATAAAATGCACGACAACATTTGCGAATGAACACAAAATGACTGTAAGTTATTCCTATATTATTCATTAAAAATTGCTATAGAATTCTATATGATTCACAGATAATTAAAATCAAAGTGAAAACGGCGACAAAGGAATTTGTGTTTAATTTCTCGCCGAAGATATCAGCGCAAAATCTATTTTTGGAGATATGTAAAAATATTGGTATTCGCGAGATTTGGTATTTTGGTTTGTGCTATCACACGAATAATGGTAAAAATACAATTTGGATTGATGATAGTCGAAAAGTGAGTGTGCAATATTTGTTATAAATAAATTAGTAAACAATTTTATGCCTTTTTTTTTCATAGAAAATATCGGCATATAAAACATGGACTGATAAATTGAATTTAATTGTTAAATATTATCCGGAAGATGTGACGCAGGACTTAATTGAACCGATCACCATAAAACATTACTTTATACAAACTCGCAATGATGTATTACACGAGAAGATTTATTGTCCGCCTGATACAAGTTTGTTATTAGCGTCATACGCAACGCAAATCAAACATGGTGATTATAATGAAGATATTGACATTTCGGAGGAGTTTTTGATACCTGAAAGGTAGGATATTAACGATTTTACTTAGAGACTTCAACCGAAATGAATTTTGTTCCATTTTCGGTTAAAATTTTGGTTTAGTTTTGGTTCAGTTTCGATTTAAATTTAAAATGAAAAAAGAAATTAAATTATTTAAAGTTAATTAAAAATCGAGTAGAACCTGAAAGGTAGGATATTAACAAAATCACTTTTTTTCATTTTACTCAGAGATTTCAACCGAAATGAATTTCGTTCCATTTTCGGTTAAAATTTTGGTTTAGTTTTGGTTCAGTTTTGATTTAAATTTAAAATTAAAAAAAAAGAAATTAAATTATTTAAAGTTTCATTTTGCTCAGAGACTTCAACCAAAATGAATTTTGTTCCATTTTCGGTTAAACTTTGGTTTAGTTTCGGTTCAGTTTCGATTTAAATTTAAAATGAAAAAAAAAAAAATTAAATTATTTAAAGTTTCATTTTACTCAGAGACTTCAACCAAAATGAATTTTGTTCCATTTTCGGTTAAACTTTGGTTTAGTTTCGGTTCAGTTTCGATTTACATTTGAAATGAATAAAAGAAATTAAATCATTTAAAGTTAATTTAAAATTGTGTTAAACGTCAAATATCTACCGGTGTAAATTTTATTTACCAAATTCTCTTCTAATTCTTGTTTTTAATTATAAATTTGAAAATAAAAAAGTTGCCAGATGATATTTTGAGGCCCTGGCGGTAGAAGTAAACGCAAAAAACAAAGCGGAAGATGAAAGAAAGCGATTAATTAATTAATTTAATGAAAACAAATAAAATTGAACCGAAATTGACCGTTAGTTTTGGTTTTTCGTTCTAACCGAAATTAACCGTTATTATAATTTCGTTCAGGTTTCGATTTTTGAATTTAGCAATTTTACGTGTTGTTAAAAATTTTGGTTAATTTCGGTTTCCTATATACTGTGCGGTTCCGGTTTAAGTCTCTGATTTTCTTATAAAATTTTAGAGTTCAAAAGCAGTATAAACTTCCCAAACAGGAATTCATAGAGTCGGTGATCACTTTATGGAAGAAATTGAGTGGAACGTATCGTGAGGATAATATGCTTGAGTATTTAAAATTGGCGCAGGATTTGGATCAATTCGGCGTCCATTTTTTCAATATACGCAATGCGAAGGGAAGTGAAGTGTTATTGGGCGTAACACCGCTCGGCTTAAGTATTTATAAATTGGATGATAAGTAAGATAATCATATTTTATATTAATACAGTTATCTATATATATATTGAATTCATTTCGAACAGATTAAATCCGACCATTCAATTTCCCTGGTCGGAAATATTGAAGTTGGATTATTCGGGGAAAAAGTTTATCATTTATCCGATTGATCGTAAAACGAAAACGTTTGGATTCTCCGTCGATGATCAATTGATGAATAAAATGATATTTAATATTGGCGTCGGATCGAATAAGCTTTATATTCAACGAAGGCAGCAGGAAACTTTCGCCATAATGCAAATGCGCGAACAAGCCGAAAGTCAGAAGAAATTTTTATTGATGCAACGGTAATTTGCATAAAATTTAATGAGACACTTCTCTAGCATAGTCAATTTCAGGGAGAAATTATTGAAAGAGAAACGTGAGCGTGTTGTGATTGAGGAGAAGTATCGGTCGCGCATTAAGCTACTCGAAGACGATGTCGATTCAATGCACAAACAATTGCACGATTCGCAGGATACGATTGAGCGGTTGCGTTTGCAATTAGCTGAAATCGAATCGACGAAGAGGTCGTTGGAGATGAAGCAGATGCAATTGGAGGAGATGATGCGTGAGTTGGAGCAGGCGAAAAATATGGAGGCGCATGAAAGATTGGCGCTGGAGGAGCAAATTCGCGGCAAACAGAGCGAAGTGTTGCAAGTGCAGCAATTGGTGGAGAGCAAGAATGCTGAAACAATGCGATTGCAGGAAGAAATGTTGGAAGCGAATAAGAAGTTTGAAGAGTTCCAGAGGCAACAACTCGATCAGGAAGCGCGCAAGGAAGAGGAACGTTTGCGTTTGGAACAATTAGCAAAGAATGCTGAAACTAACATTCCGCAACTTAAACAAACTAACGAACAATTAATGGAGCAATTAAAAGCAAGTTTTAGAATTAATTTCATGCATTCAAATGTACAACAGTCGTTTTTCTTTACAGTTGCTGCAAAGTAAATTGGAGAAGAATCGCGACGAGCGAATGGAAACTAAAGAAGACAAAATTCATAGGGAAAATATAAAGGATGGACGCGATAAGTATCAAACGTTGAATGAGATACGGAAAGGTAATACAACAAGACGTGTCGATATGTTTGAAAACATTTAATATTGTTCATAAGTAAAAAATTGATAAATTGTTTTACTTATAGCAGGACCAATCTTTTTATTTAATTTTCCAAAAAGTATAGCTGATAGCAATAATTCGCCTTCTTTCACAGTACATGACACATATTTTTCCATTAAACATCGCGGTGTTGGATAAATTTCAACTATTGCCAATGCCTTTTCTATTGACAATCCTTTCAAATTCAATAATTGCTTTACGAATAAATCTCGCACCTTCATTGGCTGAAAAAAAAAACAGTATTGTAATGTAGAGCAAACTAAAATAACTTTTAATTAAGTTTATAGATTAATTGGGATTATTTATAAAAAATTTGTTCGGTTGTTAGCAGTGGCGTAACTAGAAAATTTGGGCTCAGACGCAAAATAGCAAATTATGTTGAGAACACTTCAAATTTACTAACAAAAATCTATAAACTAAGAACTAAACTATTACAAAAACTGTTTTCTTCTTGATTTCATTGTTGAAAATTTACTTTTAATTATTTAAATCGATTTTCTTACCCGTACAGACAATATAAAAAAAATTGCGAAAACAATTCCTTTCAATTCAATATGATTTTAATAAAATTAACACAATTTTTTCAAATTTTGTTCAAAATAATTGTTTTTTCGTATTTTAAATGCTTTTCTCGTAATAAAATTGCGATTTTTAGAAATAAATTATTGAAAAGACTTTTTAGCGCAAAAAGAAGAGTTTTGAGTAGGAAAGAAATAATTTTTTGTATTTTAAATGCATTTATCGTCACAAAAATGCGATTTTACTAAAAAAAATCTATAAACTAAGAACTAAATTATTACAAAAACTATTTTCTTCTAGATTTCATTGCTGCAAATTTACTTTTAATTTTTTAAATCCATTTTCTTACCCTTATGGACAATTTAAAAAAAATTGCGAAAACAATTCCTTTCCGTTCAATATGATTAAAAAAAATTGACTCAATTTTTCCAAAATTTGTTCGAAATAAATGTTTTTTCGTATTTTAAATGCTTTTCTCGTAATAAAATTGCGATTTTTAGCAATAAATTATTGAAAAGACTTTTTGACGCAAAAANTAACACGAAAAGAAGCTTTTTCAGCATGAAATAAATGTTTTTTGTATTTTAACACATATCCGACCGGCTACGTCGATTAACGTAAAATTTACCTTTATGTAAGGACCGGGCAAAGGTTTGAGTGTTTGAATGTCAGGTAAAAGATTTGCGATTTTAGTCCTAATAAGCAAATGTAAATTATGCAAATCTAAAACTCGACGTATGAGTCAAGGGACCATAAAGTATGGATGTAAAGAAGAGCGTGGTTTGAAAAAAAAATAATAATACTTATTAATATTTTTTATACATATTACAATATATATACATACACTTCATTAAAAGATTAGTCACAATAAAATATATAAGGCAATAACAAANGCAATATGAATGAATATTATAGCACTAATATTAAGTAAGATATGATTTTTTTACGTAAGCGTGTTTTTGGTCAATTTTCTGACATTTTCCGAAATAACTCAAAAACAAATGACAGTAGAGGTGAAGTATGGTTAATAAACTTATGTTTAAATTACATCTTCTATCAAATGAAATAAGAAAAAATATATAGTTCCATTTAAAATAACAAAGTTAGTATAGATTTCCGGTATAATGGGAAGTGTCATGTGGTTGAAAATAGTTCACATAAATAGATTAGATGCATTAACCTCTGTAGCCAAAATTTCAAAATTAAATTCGGATGGGAAGTTGGATAACTTTTAAAGGAACAGTTCCGAGAGACACCCTGTATAGTTCAATGCCATGTTCCTACTACAAATCTGCCAACCTAAGAAAACGTGATGCCCAAATTCTTTGTAAGAGCTGAACCCACGTGGTTGGCATTACATTTAGTAACTTTTATAAAATATAAAACTAAAATCGTTTGTGTTGTTTTAATAATTAAGTAATTAATTGAATTATTAGTGGATTTGCTGTTTTGAAGAATTGTGCCATTTGAATATTGAATTGATAAGGTAATTTTATTCATCTAATTATGTTTTAATAAAAAATGTAGTTTTTTATTTTATTTTTCTACAATTACAAAAATAGCTATAAAACTTTTATAGTAAAAAACATTTATTTGATTAGCATTTGAATTTTAAGTAACACGTTCTAAAATATGTATTAATAAAAAAAAACTCATAAAAATATAAACTATTTGATCACAGTAATAAATATTGCGGTTGTAATAAAAATTCATCAGTACGCTACAAAAATAACAATAATATGCATCATTAATCGTTCATTGAATTATTGCTGGGCAACATTATTATTTACCAATACCATACTATCATAAGCAATTCGTGTTAATCGAGTTAAACTGTCTGTCATATTCTCATTCCGTGGTCCATCACTTATCGTTAAATTATTCGACAAATTCTCAGACAAATTCTCAGCGTATATTGACAACTCGCCAGAATTTAATATGATTGGCTCTAATGGTTGACTATCTAAATTCAACAAACTTGTACCGCTTGGTATGTCAACACTCATTGCAGTTGCACCCAAATCATTTGTATGAATATTCCAATTTGTTGTCAAAACATTATTTATAGATGGCAATTGATTGATTGCGTTTAATGTGTGTGATGTTACTTGAGGTTGATAGGTGATGTTATATTGAATGTCTTGAGGTGGTGGAGTTGTTCCTATATTCAGTCCCATTGGGAATGAGTAATGTGGAGATAGAGATGGATTTGGGCTTCTACCTGCATACATTGGGCTTACATAAGGTGATTGATTATCTAAATTATTAAACACAAATTAGTTTTGTCAATTAATAAAGCGTTAATAGTTTTACCTATAGGCTCAGCTTTGATATTGTATTGCAATGGATCAGCTAAAAACAAAACACACATTTAATAAAAAATATGAAGCAATTTTATATGTGCATGCAAATGAGGTGTTAATTCGAACAATCAAACAGTTAATAGAAAAGCAAAATTCACTCATTATAAGTACCTTATCAATCCATAATATGCAGCATTTTAGAAATTGGATAATCATTTTAAAATTATTATGTAAAATAACTTAAAAATTCATTGTATATATTTTCAAGTTTACAAATGTATATAAAGCTATAGAAAAGTGTCTACAAGAAACTAACAAACTTCTTAATATCATTTCGATAACATTCCGTTGTATATATAACACACAATATTTATAAATTCATTCATAATAAAAAAGAACAATAATTATGACTAGACAACAGTTTCAGGACAATAAGTACGATGAAAATTATGTTACAAACATTTAAATAACAATATTGTTGTTGGAAAAGAGATATGTAGCACCACATTTCAAAACAAATGATTCTATTTGACCGTTTAAAGCGACAAGATAGAATAAGGCAACAGTCACAGTAGTAAAGTGCTGTCAAGTAAATTTCAAACGCATGTACTGTAACAGAGTGTGTCACACTTACTCGATCGTTTAGTGTCACATAATCTTTAACAATACAAATGTTTGAAATTTACTTGACAGCAAAGGGTTGATACTACTTGAGTACTGTGAGTGCTGCCTAAAACACCTCCACCAATTAATGAAATAATGATAATAAATTATTTTTATCAACTTACTATTTTGATCTTGTTCCTGTAAAGGTCTTAATAGATTACAATTCGAATCAGGTTCATATTTTCTCTTACGTTTACCTCCTAAAATATATCATATAAAAAAAAGATTAACAAAACTTCATTTACAATAAAAAAATGCAAAAATTCGTCATAAAATTATCAACAATATCAATGCTCAACAACAAAATAAATTATAAAAATCTGAGCATTAACTCCAACCATAATAAATAAATCTTTCATTAAAAAAAATTGGTATGTAATTCAAACATTTAACAATTTCCATTGTTCAAGTTTTATTATTCAACCTGAGTAAGACTTCTTGCTCGGTCAAAAGTTTGCCACCTTCAACAGGTGCATAATAAGCAGACATTTCATCAAATTCACTCTGTGTGGCATGAGGAGCCATTGCAGTATATAAAGCATAATGTTCAGCTTCAGTCAAATCTAAATTCATATTAAAATCATCATTTTCAAGCATTTCAACGTTCATGTCATTCTCGTTGTTATTATTAATATTTAAATTATTCAAATCATTCAAATCGCCTTTAATTAACACATCACTGCTCAAATTATTTAAATTGTTTGCCTCGTTATTTAAATCGGTGAGACTATCTCGTAATGGAATTCTTACACTAGCCGATGATCGAATGCTTGGCGTTCGATTTACGGTTGAAGGTTGCAAGGATGATAATGAATTGCGTTTCGATGAGGGAGCTAATGATACGGTTGAACTAGCTTTCTCCTTTTTACCAAATAATTTAGAAAAGAAACCGCGCTTTTTTGGATTGGGTAAGGTGGATGTTGGCTTTGGTGGGAGCTTTCTCGAAGGTGCAATGTCACTTTGTGAATTGGGTCTTTGTATGGTGAAACTATGCGAACGATTCAATAATATTGGAGCCGAATTTGTTGTGCATAATAATGTTTTAGCTTCATCACCAGTTAGATTAATTCCAGCTTGTGGCTGAGAATGAACGTAATTTTCTACATCGCATATTTCAGTTTCAATGACTTTTTTCGCGCGTTTTGGAGGTAATGGGGGCAATTTCTCAACATCACTCTCGCGTTTCTCAGCCACTTCTGGTATATTTATCGTTTCCGGTTTTATATGAATGACGGGACAATTAGGATTTACAATAATATCCTCGTATTTGTCAGAAATATCAATATCTACTATACTAACAGGATTCTTAAATGCCATCTGTAAGCTGCTGTAGGTTTTAGCATCATCGAATGATTCCTGATTGGCAACTGTCGTTTCGACAATTGTATTATTATTACACTCCTCTAATCGCTTTTGATTCTCAGAATAGATCTTATCTAATTCCTCAACTTCATTTATAATAATATCGTTTATAGTGTTATTATTCGGTTCAACTGTTTTTATTTTTTTTATTTCACCGTATTGAGGCTCATTTTCGATTTGCTTTATCGACGTATCGAATTGGTTGTTATTATCGTTCGTTAATGAATTATTAATTACGTTGTCTAACTGACGCTTACGTATAAGTTCAGAATCGTTAGCGAGAATTGTGTTGAATATACTGTAATTGGCCTTTTTGGCAAAGTTGCGACGTATCGACCAGAAATGAGGCCTACCTGAATCTAATGGTAATAAATCGAATGGTAATGGTTCACTTGTTGCACCGTCCGATGGTCGACGTAACTGTATAGAAACTCGAACTGGTTCAGTTACATCTAACGTCTTGTATCTTGGCGTTTTGAACCAGATTGCAGTTTGTTTGTGGACTTGAGTCGGTTGAAAGTCGCCGAATCCTTCCCACACCACTGCACCGTCTTTTTCCTCATAGAAACGAACTTGTATATCTTCTTTTGCTACCTATAATTAAAAATAGATTAAATTAAAAAAATAAACTATAGAAAAACACGTATGAAAAACATAATAATAAAAAGATAGCGCTTAAATTTTATATCTCGTGCGTTGAGTTGCAATAGTTTTGTACCTATTTTTAGTCATCTTAAAATAGAATGTTCTCATTACAAGCAACTTCTCCTTTATCTTATTATTATTCGATGCAATTTTTTCAAAATAAACTTACCTTTTCGCATAAAAGAATAATATCTTTGCGTCCACCATCAACAGTGCTAACACAATCAGATAGTTTAACTATAACTAGATCAGACATTGCTTTTTTGTCATAAATTGGTTCACTAACTACTGGTGCTAAAGGTACGGTGAATTTTCCTTGTACATCGCTCTCAAGAAACACTTGAAAGCATAATCTAACAGCATTGAGATCGATTGACGTAGGTTGATTTCGATGATTAAATCCAGCTGAAAATAGAAATAAGTGAATCGAATTAAATTTATAGTGTCATGCGTACTTTTGAATGGATCGACTCGTATTTCTTCACGTATTTTTAAATGCGTCTCAATATCTTTCTTCTTAACGCACTGTATGCCTAAATTCGAGAAAGATATCGACATAGTCTCTGGAGGTATTTCTAAAGTACAAACACCCTTCCTACAGCCTTCGCGTCCCACTAAATTATGAGGATGAGGTCTAAAAATTGCATTAAGCACATAAATATTAAATATGTTATAAGTACTTTTAATGAATTACCTGTATGGAGGGTCTTTAGTTACACAGCTAACAAGCACAACTGCTTTGCCTCGATATCCAACAATTTGTATTGATGGATAAGTTTTATTTTCAGCGCTGCTGCTTGCTCCTGGTATCGAACCAGCAGATCGTCCCTCGCACTCATATCGAAAGCGAAGAGCTTTCGATGCTGGTTGTTCGACAATTTGTACGTAAGCTTTCCTGCGAAGTTGCGCAGGATCTGCTGGACATCCATACATATTATTTCGTTTTGTTTTCGGTTTAAAATCTGG
>JAODFZ020040740.1:0-12415 GCA_027574845.2 Deinopsis erosa
CATATTGCCAATCAATCCGAAGTCTGTCACAATGCTTAAGTTCTGAGTTTCATTTCTTAATTTTCATAAATAAAAAAATGAAACGACCGAGCCTGAATCCGCGAACACCCGGTATATTTACTTCTAATTTATTTCTTATCCTTATAGAAACTAGATAATTAAATACTACATATTTATATTTATTTAATTTAATGAAAATTAAACTTTGATTTCGGATAGTATACAGGGTGATTCAGTTTTAACCTTGAAAATTTTAAGGCAATATTCTCCTCGTCCTATTTTGATGTCAGTGGATTACACTTTGAGCAATTTTAATTCCAAAAAAATTTTTTTTTTAATTTTTTGTTCAATATCGGGTTTGCAATCCACATTAAAAAGCGAATATTTCAGGATTTAAAACCGTTATTTCAGATCTGTAAAAGCGAGCCTTATTCCAAATTAAATGAGGATTACGAAATAATAAAGATAATGTTGAAAAAAAGGCAGTGGCGTACTTTTTTTATTATAAATAATTCCCATGTAACCCCATTGCACGCCACTGGTAAGTCGCAATTAGATGAAAATAATTTTAAAAAATAGGCCGTCGTAAAGATGGTATGTATACAAAATTTCATTCGATTTGCAACTTTTTCCTAAAAGATATGATTAAAAAATGATCTTTTTTTTGAAACTTTAACACCCTGTATCTTTGTTAGGAAGCGAGTAAGAGGCATATAACCAGAGTGATTTTTAATCAGAACGTTGAGGAGAATATTGTGTTAAAATTTTCAAGGTTAAAACTGAATCACGTAGTTTGGACTTACAATTAGCATAGTTTGGGTCTGATGTACAGATATGTATGTACAGGAATACCTCGTTAAACCGTTCCGCCAATATCCCGTACTCTTTCAAACCGGACTAATCGAGGAACTAAATATAACGTTAAAATCACATAAAAATAAACCATACAATAAGCGATTAACAGTAAAAGGGGACAACTATTCAAACCGGACCAAGCGAGGTATTCCTGCATCTAGGTAATTCAAATAAGATTATTTTTCATCATTAATGTGTATAGATATGAAAAACTTTCTATAATATATTTTGGTTTAGAATCCTCAGAAACTTCAGCTATTTCCTCAAGTTTTGATAAACCACTGAGAACTAATAATGTGTTGAAGCCAGCTTTATTCGCAAAACATATATCTTGGCTAAGACTTTAAAGAAAGAGTATTACTACTATTTTATAAAACAATGAATTTATATTTACGTATCGCCAACAAAGAGAGTACGCTCTGGATCAAAACCCGTTGTCTTTATAGCATAATTAGCAAAATCCTCGTGTGGCTTTCCCATTCTTATAGATTCTCTTTTACAGAAATTTCTAATTATATCATGCATATAACCTGGTCCGATAATAAATTTATTTGGGCCGTATATTATCTCTTTGTCCTCCCCAGTTGTAAAAAATAAAACATTATCATTTTGTAAATAGTTGCAAGCTTGTACTAAACTAATATATGACATATTGATGTCTAAACAAACAGCAACTGCACCTACATCTTCATCAATTGTTGTTAAAGCTTCTTTAATTTTTTCTGATGTATCAAGAAATTGACTCTAAAATATTTCTAATGCTATTACAATAAATTATTGTTATTACAGTAATACCTCGATATAACGGACTGACTGGGGCGAGGGGTTGTCCGTTGTAACCGATAGTCAGTTATATAAAAATAAGCTTTTTTATGCCATATGTTCACAGACACAGACATTCCAGGCTACAACTTTTGTATAATTTCTAATTTTTTATTGATCGTTAAATTGATTCTTTTCCGTTTGTCCATATTTAAAGGGTAGGGTTGCGAAAATTGTGTCTCATTATGTCTCAAATTCTAGGTCTAGACGTACGACGTGATTATCATGACAGATAAAAATTGTTTACATGCGGCGAGACTTGAATTTAAGAATGTATAAACGTTTAAAAAAAATTTTTTGACCGTTATATCCGAAGTCCGTTATAGCGAGGTATTACTGTAGTTGAATTATAGGATTATTTTACTTCATATTTATTCGCAATTTTAATTCCAGCATTTTCGAATTCTTTGTACATTGGTGGCATACCTATTAAATAAATCTTCTTATCGAAATTTATAGATTTTAAGTGATCAATTATTCCACGTGTTGGATTGATAAAATCCAATTTATCAGCGTCAATATTACTCTGCCTAAATAAATTAGCGAATTCATCTAAAGTCATTATTGTATTATTTGTTACAAATTTAATCACTTTGTTCTTTTTTCTCAAACATGTTATAACTTCTTTAATACCTTCAAACAGTTTGAAAAAAATTGCAAGAACACCTAAAAAATTAATGATTTAAATAAGTTATTATTAATTTTAAACATAATGTAGTTTATTACCGTCAAAGTCGCAAAGAATATTATCAAACGAATTTATAAATGTTTCTAATTCTTGCTTCGTCGCTTTATCTAAATCCATATTTGTGCAAATGTAATGTACAACTAATATTTTTCTAGAAGGTAGATTACATTTATAGATAGATCATTAAAGTCAAGTACATACGAAAGATAAAAATTTATTTGTGTATGAATAAAACATTTTATTCTAATCTATTCTAAATGGAAATGCATATATTTTATGAATTCGATACCAGACTCGGTCTGTTGTTGACTCGTTGTTGATTTCTTTTTTGGCATTTGCTTAATTTGTACCTCATCCTTGACTATATTTGGTAAAATCGATGGCTTTCGTGAAGAAGACTAAAAACAAATTGAAAATTATAATAAATTATTCAGAAATATGTAAATAGGTTGAACCTTTTTCTTTTCATCATCTGCAAATCTAACACCAGGCATAAGTGACATTCGTCTTGATCCCGGCATAACCGCCATTTTTCTGAACAAATGCTCAACTTCACCTTTCATATCTGTCTCCAGCATTACATCAATTATTTCCCTTTCACGTTTCTCATGAATCTTCGAATATCCTTCATCGAAATCAAAATGTTCGACAATGTCCATCGTTTTTGCCAAATATTCATTCAAATTCTCATTTTGTAATTCACTAGATGCCTCAATTGCTGCATTCAATTCTTGTTTCGCATCGGTCTTATTTCTTAATTGCATATTGATTCTAACTATTAACAACCTTGCATTCACTACCCATGATGTTTCTTTGCATTCTTTTGCCTCAGCGATACATTTTCTTGCATAAACTCTGGCTAATTCATATTGCTTAATTTGTGTATAATAACGTGACAAATCATAATAGAGCCACGAAAGTTCATTAGCATTATGAGCTTTTCGTACACGATTTTCAGCAATGACTATTTGCTTTCTATAAAGAAAAGAATAATAAAACATCATTAAAATTAATACATGACGAGAAAATTACTTCCAATCGATAAAAACATCTTTGAATTGATTTAATACTGAATCTTTGGAAGGTTGTTTTAATGTAGGATATCCTAGCATGTTATAAATTCGTTTTACTTGATCATCATCATCCTGTGATTTATTTAATCTCTTCAATTCCAAATGCGCTCTTGCCACAAGCTTATAAATAATTTGTAAATATTCATTGCGTGTTGGAAAGTATTTCTTCTGTTTCGTTTCGCACATGCACTTCAATTTTTCAGCTACTTCAAGTGCTTCACGAGTTTGCTTATTATCGATTAATAATTCAATTTTTGCTAATAAAAGTGTCGCTTCTTGTAATACAACTTTCCTAATACGTTCATCTTCCTTCATTTGTCTCGAGTATAAGGTAGGTGAGAGTAATGTAAGTTCTTGGAATTTAATATAATAGAAAGGTCTTCGTATGCGAAGTAATTCCTATAAAAAGATTTGTTATTAATTATTTATATACAAGCAAAGCATTAAAAATTTACCTGTTTATATGAAAGAGCCTTATATCCATGCTTTGCAATTAAGATAATTTTTTTCGTGCTCGTCTCATTTGCATTCTTCACTTGTGGATCGTCTTTCAAATTTTTCAGAAAAATTTTATCAAGATACATTGATTCTAAATATTTCGATGCCATATAATTTTCAATGTTTGATGTATATTCTTGGAGCGGGCGATATGGAAACTTTGGACCCGGTGGAATATTGTCATCCTGTTCTTTGTGACTATAAAGCGAATCAAATATTTTTAATTCATAATTAGATTGTGGAGCGCCAGGCGTTTTAATTTTCTTTATAGGCACTACCGCTTCAGCTTGCTTCTTATCTTGTTTCTTCTTCTTTTTCTTCTTTCGTTTGATTTTGCATTCGTACGCATTTTCAGATTCTCTAGCCTTCTTCCAAGCAAGTTTTCTAATTATCTTAAAATGATCTCTTAATGGACGCCCTGCCCTTTCACCTAAACAATTTTCAATAGCTTCATTGCACTGTTAGAAAATTCAATTAATAAAATGTAAACAATTTGTATTATGTAATGTGTTACATGCATAACGCCCATTGAAAAGTTGTCGGGTTTTTTACGTTTTGGTAAACATCGTAAGTTTGATACTAAACCATCTTCAAAATTGCATATTAAATAAATGTATAATGATTTCTGTGCTTCGCTGACTAAATCATCAGGATTTAAATTTAATACTTTTTGTATGTCTTCAATTGCTCCTTCATATTGCACTGCTTTCGCACGAGCTATTGAGCGACCAAGAAGTGCTCGCCTATCGTTCGGAGCTTTTTCAACCGCAGTATCAAAGTATCTGCAGGCTACAGACTGATTTAACAAGGGACACTCATCAATTTACATTTTTTACCTCTTTCATATTGTTCCTTCCTACTTGTTATGTAATATCCTAATTCTCTGTACCATGTTTGAGCACCGTACACATCCTTTTTTTCAGGCTCAGGCATTTTTAAGAATTTCTTTTACAACCAAAAATATTTTATAATTAATTTAATACCCACAATCCAAAATATTTTTTTTTTATTTAATACCCCATGCACTTTTAATCTTATTAAGAATTTTGAGTTTTTCTGACATTAATATATGTCATTGGATATTAATAAAAAAAAGTTATTTATTTATATTATTTATGAAACATACATATTCAATTTTTATAAAATTAAGTAAACTTTAATAACAAATGTAATAAAAAAGAAGAATATCGTAACTAAATATAACATATGACCATATTTTACATCTAAACCGATAAACTGTAAAGACTAGATGTAATTGAGAGGTAGGACATACTAACAATAAGGCAAAAATATGAAATTTTAAAAATTCAACATTCAATAAAGGAACTAGTTTCTAGTTTACATGTATAAAAATAGTTTTATATCAAACACCAAAGATGTAAAAATGCATAAGTTAAAATACGGCAAGCAAAAGTGCTTTATGTTACATTGCTTCTTATAAGCACCAATAAATATTATTAATCTTTAATCAAATAATTAGAGCAATGCTAAATAATTAAAATAAAATTTATAAATTTGTTGTTTGCATTTCGTTTGTAGCATGATTGACACGATAATGCAAACCACCGTTTTGTTCCCCAAACCTATCACCCAAAGTATTCTCATTTAGAAATGACAATCGATTTGCACTGCGAGTTGGCGATTTGCCTCGTTCTGGGGAAATAAGGAATGTCATAATTTGTATTTTGTAAATAGAAATGTATTCTTACCTTTGCACATTTTCTTCTCCTGTTTAATTACATTCTCATTAATTTCATAAGTTTCACGTTTCATGGTATCAAGCAATTTGCTTGGAATATCAGGAATTATCAATTCGATGCAGGTAACGATAATGGTGACTATATTTTGATAAACAACAATAAAGGCAAGTCGGGCGGCAGTAATATGCCAATAATCCAATGGTCTCTTATACTTAAATTCGTGATCCGGTGGATTTCTATATTCCGCATATCTACATTCAGTTATATTATTTGGATTTTCAAGTGGTGCAGTACCAAATTGAAAATCAGTTGTACGAAAGTGCGCTAAAGAATATTGTAGAAAACCATCGTCTGTGGGTCGCTTCCATGCATACACTAACTTTGGTATAAAATTAGAGGAAAATGCAATAATAAATGCATTCGTTACTATTGATAATCGACATAGGCAGTTCATAATATATAACCAAACGCCAATATCTTTAACACGTCTTGGTACTGGCCTTCGAAAATATTTCAACCATTTTTTTGCATCTAAACGCATCTCGAATATATTATTAATTAGAGCAAAAAGTGGGGCAAGAGGAAATGCGGCAACGAATATTGTTACAAAGCCGTATTGCATAACTGAAAATGAACAAAATTCAATAAATGAATTATGAAATTGAATTTTCTAGCAAACCCATTTCGAGATATTCATTGAATAATCCTTGAGGTTCTAAATCAAGTAAATTATAATCAGAAGTCCATTGGTTGCATGAATTCACTTCGTCTGTTAATTTTTTTCTATCTTGTTGCATACTATGAAACATTTTTGTCAATAATGGTATAACAATTTCCAATATACTATTTATCGCTTGTTGACCAATCATTATAATAGCCAATTGTATTGTAAGTTCCATTAAACATCCTCCTGGTTGGCACTAAAATGAAACATTTTAAATTTGTCTTTAATTAAAAGAAAATATGATTTACCTCTTCTTGACGATACCCAAGTATTTTGTTATATTTTGCAGGATATCCAACAAACTTTCCTTTCAGAAATGCAATGTAAAATATGGATGCGTAGTAATTGACAAATTGGAAAAGATAAATTTTCAAAGTTAAACTATCTTCATATTCAGTTTGCGTACGACAATTTTCTATTTCAGTTAACCAAATAGCTAATTTATTATAAATCGTATTCAATATGATAATGCAAACTAAATTTATCAAGCCAGATGTGATTGGCACAACATAAATTTTATAACTTATTTTATCTGCGTACAAAACATCAGAGGTAACTAAACTCATTCGATAAATAACAATTCCAAAAACAACGCCAACAGCTAAGAGCATCTAGAAAAAAGAAACAGATTTATTAATTACACATAATTTTATTTATTAATGATTACCCAAAGAAAGACAACAGAGAAACTGAAAATTGTATGAGGCAATTTAACCCTCCAGAAAGGCACGACTGGTTCATTAACCGAAGTAATCACATTCAATTTAGTTTTTTTACTTTTATTCTTCATTAAGTATTCTGGTCGAGGAGGTTCCGCTTCCAAATCAAATCCCATTAAGCCCCAACGATGTGCAATATTAGCGCTATACCTTTTCCACAATTCTAAATATAAAGCACTCCAAATGGACATAAATATTGAAAAGAATATTGTAATAGGATTGTCAATTAGATGCGAAATTTTTGCGTATATGCATGTGTCTTTCAATTCCCAAAACGAACAATATTTATCACACAATGGACACATTGTTATATTTAAATTGCAGATATCTTGACATACAGTATCTGATGATAGAGTGATAACTGCATAAATGAGGCATAGTAAACCAACAACAGCAGCTGGTATTAACATATGTGTGTAGAAACCAAGCCAGGCAAAGTATAAAGCAATTTTAACACCAAAATATTCCTTAATTTCATCTATTGGTTGATACTTTGCCCATTTTGATACAGATGCCCATTCATCTAACAGCTTTTTTCGCGTAGAATTTTTATTATCAATTAAATTGCCCTAAAATAAATAAATCAAAATAAAATAAGTTTTATTTATGTGTAGGTACTTACATCATGTAAAGGATACGCTGCTTTATATACACCTCGAGCTAATAAAGTTTTAATGCCTTTTTCATGTTCCTCATCACCATATTTTTCCCGTTCTAAAATGTATGAGCAAACAATTATTCGCGATGATTGATTAAAGAATTCAGGACTTGATTCATCAAATCTATAAAAAAAATATGATCATTAAACAATTATAAATTACTGCAAATTAAAATTACTCACAAATAAATTTTATCTCTTGAAAATTCAGCTGCTAATTTATAATCTCTTACAGGAAATATATTTTTATCTAAGGATACTTTACAAGCTTCTAAAATTTTAGTAACTTGCTTGCTTAAAAAATTTGGTTTATGTAATTCAGTTGCTTCCTAACAAATAAAATAATATAAAATCATATTAATGCTATAATATAAGAAATAATACCAATTTTAAAGGCATTCGAAGTTTCAATAATTCCGCATATTGGTAAAGAACTTCCTCAGGCACATGAATTTTAATAAAATGGATTTTTTGTGATGTATCATCAGTTAAATTCAATCCAACTTCCACTAAACTGTTCCTAAATCTATTTCTCTCTGCATCTTTACCATCATCAGGCTTATAAGCTAACACAAAATCCACATCATTCACTGACCAATTCTAAAAACATGAATGCAATGATAATTCTATTCAAAATAATATATTATTGTTAATATCACTTCATCTTGACATTCACAAGAACTTAGAGTGTATTGAAAGGAATCCATTTCACTAAATTAACTATACAATATGAACTATACAAAATGAATTAAAAGTGCCGAAAATATACTGTAAATTTACTTAACGTTGTATTCCTACAAATATTTATATAAAATGTGTATGATATATTATTAGAATTGGTTGCAAGCTTTAGATACTAATCTATGTAAAGAAACTATTTGTGTACTTATTGATAAATTATTTAGGTATATCTTCTTATCTATTGATAAAATTGACAAAACGTAAGAAACTTCGTAAATAGTGCAAATTGCAAATGTAAAATATAGGGTGTTTTGATTATCGTATCGTATGTATGTTATGATGGAAAAATGTTATGTCCCTGCATTTTAGGGAAGCAAATTAGTAGTTCTATTTGAAGGCCAAAGAAAATAAAGTCTCAATTGAAGAAAAACGAACATTTCACGCATATTCTGTTTGAGTTTAGGAAGACCATCCCTTTAAGATAGTTTAAATGCCTTAATCCACTATTATCTTTGTCACATAACATTTCAAATAAACGTATTAGCACAAAAACAACGCTACAAATGTGCAGCGTCACATTCTTGAACTATTCAGAATTATTCAGCTCAAAAAGTTCTCTTTGAAACGACAAAACCATTTTCTTGTTAGGCTATGTCAAACTCAAACATAAGAATATGTTTTTGTTTCATTTTGCATTGCATCTCTTTTAGCTTACGAATAGAACTAATACCCAAATTGCCCAAATTCTTAAAATACAAACGGTTTAGAGACACATTTTTCTATTCAAATAACATTTCTGCTATTATTTTTTATTGCACTCAATATACCTAAACATACTAGTTAAATCATAATTGATAAACTGTATAGTTGCATATATAATACATAAATGAATTACTTCATTATTGAAATGGATGAATATAAAACTTTTAAATAAAATATATTTTCATTTGTCCTAATACCCCAAGCAGTGTGAAAAATAGTACGTTATAGTGTATGTAATAAACTATTACATTCTAAAGATAAAAAACAAACCCTTTCTCTCCACTGCGAGTAGGTTGTAGGACTTATAGGAACCTTTGTATTTGCAGCTGAATCTGGATTATCCATTTGCACATTGCTGTCACCCAGTTCCATTTCCAAGTCCAATGCGGACAAATATAAGGTATTCCTCGACAAACTAATATAATCTTTACTATTGCTACTACTGTTTGGCTTTCGTTTACTAATCAACTGAGAATTAACAGATATTGTATCATAAAACTCATCGTCATCATCCATTCTTGTTTATATTCCTGGAATATGTTTATAAATATAATTAGCAATATGTTGTTGGGAAACGATAAATGAGATCATCATTATTTATGTAATACATATATGGAAATGCAATGAACTTGAAATAATTACATATTAACGAGGATATTTAATTATTAAAATACAATTGATGGAAGGAAATCGAATGGGCATTAAAAGATTTTATTCTAAATTCAAAGTTCAAGGTCTTTTACAATAATTAATGTATGGCTGAAGATACCATTATGATGGGTGCTGTGTGCAGGTAGAAAATGTTTCACATGCATTGTTTGCGAATTAATTAGAATGTGAGTTGATGATTTATTTGTAAACTACATCTATATCTAGTTGAATCACAAAATAACACCTGATCTACACTGTTAATTGTCTATTTTTTTAGATGAAAAACCACTATAACCTCCTCAACCAGCTTGTTTTGCTCTACCACTACTTTCTCGCTCCATCCAGTTTGTTTCTGAATGAAATAGTGAAATGATGTGTTATGTTTACAAGGCGCATGTCCCATTAAAAATGACGAAAAATTAAAAATAGAATATATCGTATATTCCAATCGGAATTAGTTTACTTTGTTTTTCCTTCTGAAAAGGATATTGAAATGCACTTTTCAATTATGGTTTTAAATTATTTATAAAGGTTGTTGTTATAATGTAATGATTGACTTTAAAAGTGTTTATCGAATTTCTCGAATAAACAAACACAAATGGAATTATGCTTGAAAATATAGACATTTTCCTTACAATTTTTAAATTATTTAATAATAAATTAATTTTAATGCGACTATTTGGTCCTTTTTGGTAGTGCAATTTTTTATTGCATATCCATTGTATATATAAAAGACTATACTAGGGGTCGGCAACCTTTTTTGGTTGCGGATCAAAATCAACCACAATGTGAATATTAAAGGTGTTACGCGCAGATGATGAAATCGCTCAATTCACGAAATGCGCAAATTTTTGCACAACTCATGAATATATATATATATCAAAAATCAATTCTACACTATACAAACAACAATAATAATAACAAAACTACAAATAAAAAAGTTTGCAATATTACCTTGATTATGTTACTTCTTCTTTAAAAAAAATATCATTTAGAAGTCCAGACAAAACACGTCTTTACTAACTAACCTGTAATTAACATACGATTTTACATATAAATAAGCAAGATAAAAAAGTAGTTTAAAAACCGGAGATTTAGTATCTAAAACCGGAGACCGGAGATAGACAACAGAAACCGGAGTCTCCAGGTGAAAACCGGATAGGTGGCAGCCCTATCCAACTCGTTGATATCATGAGGAAATGATTCTGTTTTTCCAAATCTTTCCGCAATTCCTTGAATTTATCCGTCCATAACATTGAATTTTTTAAATCAGGTGGGTCACTTGAAATTAGTATATGAGTCACTCGGTGACACGCGGGTCATAGGTTGCCGACCACTGATAGACTATACTAATACAGGTGAAATGAAGTAAAAACCAATAACCGCAATTACTGCATACTTATTAGCCATATCTTTGATTGATTGAATTTTGTTTGGTTTGGATTTATTTCAGCACATACAGTGTGTCTATATAAATTTTTCGGAATTTCTCAATTTGCCATGCATGTAGTTTCCCGTTAAAATTCACTCTAACGTTGCGACACTTTCCTGAATCAGCCATGATGATATTTTTCTTTCTAAGTGAAGATACAGTTTACTCAAATTTCTAGTATTTACATATGTATTAAAAATAGAAGAAATTTATTTCACATAAATATAATTAATGCATAACATTGTTATTAAAGTAACATAAGATTTTTGATTGATAAATATATTTTAATACGTTTTATATTAGTGTAATAAAATGCTATATTGTATTTAATTTTTGACACAAGTGGAGAATAAGAGCCTTTTATCATAAGAAGAGGTAATGAAGTTATATCTTTAAACTGAATACCATGCTCAGAAACTGTTCGTAATGTATTGTAATAACACCATCACTATCAGTGTCGTGTTGTCTGAATGCGGATGTTAACGTCTAAAATTACAAAAACAAACACTATAATGACACAGTCAATGTAATGCGTAAAATAGGTCACGTGACTTTACAATAAATATTTATTTACTTAACGAATTACGGGAACGATTTAAATAAAGCAACTTACATATAATATTATAGAACTTTGAATAAAATCATCAAATAAAATCGTTCCACGGCCAAGTCTATCAAACTTTCTCATTAATGTATCTATTAAACCTTCCGACAATCTGTATCCGAATGTCGTCAGAGCATTTTTCATTTCACTCCTATCAATATTACCAGAATTATCTCGATCAAATGAACGAAAACAATTTTGCCAATCAGTTACATATTTCCATAATGCTCCAAAATCCTCAAAAGATACCTGACCTCTATTTTGCCTATCGAACATGCCTAAAATCATTAATACATTAACATTGTGGAAAGTTTTTATCACGTGTTTAATTACCAATCATTAACCTCACTGTTTCTGGATTAAATGGGCTCCAAGTACCATTAGATAAAGCACTTCCCAGTTCATCTGCATTTATGAATCCACTTCTATCACGATCAACCCTATTTATAAAATTCAATTTTATTTAATCATTTTTATTATTTGAGGTTACATATTTGAATACCTTTGAAAAACGTCCCATAAAAATGCTCTATCTGGCATAGATGATG
>JAODFZ020040787.1:0-12742 GCA_027574845.2 Deinopsis erosa
AAAAAAACGAAATCACAACAAAAGAGGAATTAAATTGGTGGCATGTTTTTGATTGATAATCTCGCAATTATGTGAAAAATGAAAATAAAATATTTTTTACAAAAAGGCTGCATCACATTTAACTACCCTTGCAGTTAACTTGCTTGTTGGACATTGGCGAAAGGCTTAGAATATATAATTTACATAAATTACGGTTGCATATTTTTCTCGAAAATTAAATTTCTCATACCAAAACGCGTCGTTTTATTTCATAATTTCAATAAAATTACTGATAATAAGAGGAAAATATTTTTGTTATTTTTTTATTGTTTATTTTTTCGATGTAACTAGACAACGTTTGAATATTTATCTACCATGCTTGCTGTGGACAGTTATATAACTGGTATATGTGAGAGCATAGGTCGTTTTGTAATTATGCCTCAGCAACTCTTTCACCTAACTCTAATACAGGTTATTGATCGGTTATCGATGAAGTTTTCCCATACAGAGAAAGAGAGAGAAAAAAATATTAAAAAATCGCAAATTATATTGTTCCCTTAGATTCAATTATTTTTTCGCTTCATCTGTATCGTGACAAAGTTGTGTGTGTTTTAATGCTCTCAGCTCATATATGAATAGGTTTGGGGTCAGTAAATTATGTCTAATGATGAGACCACCCGGCCATAAACACACCGAGTGGATCCAAAACATCGATCATATATGAAACTCACACAACACACGAACAATCTTGCGATCAAAAGCGAGGTAGCGCTAAACGCATTACTATATATTTTATTAAGTTTAATTACGAAACAAAAAAATAAATGCATAGAACATGTTCTGGAAGTGATTCATCTTTGAATTTTTGCCAGAATTACTAAAAGGTAATTATTATGCGGGCAAGTTGATTATCGCAAGGCAAATTTAATATGAATTATTAATTCGCCACCTAACATGATGTGCGAACGTTCATTTATTATTATAATTTAACGTAATTTTAAAGTGATTTTAATTACGTGCGATACAAGATTATTTTGACTTTTTTTTTAATATATCCTTTAAGCTTACAAGAAACCAGTTGAAACTCCACATTATATGCATTTTATAGCATCCGTATGAATATTGTTGTTAATATCTTTTTGACGATTAATAAATTACCATATAAAATTGTATGTACGCCTCTTTTATTCGCCGTGTAATTAAATGAAAGTCTAGAGCGCATAGGAATCGTCTCTCTACACTTGATAATTGCATATATTCAGAGAGGTAATTAAAAATGTAGATCAAACCATCTATTACAACGTTTACATACGCTGGAAGCTCTCTGCCTGTATCTATGATCTCTATAAGCGTGTGCTTGATGCATGCATGCTGCACGCATGCTTTCCATTCGTATTTTAGCGCGCGTTTCGAGCTGAAAGCACGAGAGCTTGCAGCGCTACCTTTCATTCTGAAAGCGCACTAAACCTAATCGCTCCATCTATGCTTGGAAGCCCGAAGCGAGTTTGCGCTACGAGTCTACTATGAGAAACATGTTAGGCCCAAAAAACCGGTCCTTCTTTTACACACTCAATAAGTGTTTCTCCTTTGTACTTTTTTTGTTGTTATTATTACGATAAGTTCTGATTTTCTTTTACGCTAGGTTAAATTTACGGGAAACTTGCATTGAATAAATCATTATATTCGAAGGGATTTTTGCTTTTAATAAAAAAAAAGAAACGTTTTTTCACATTTTTGTTTTTGTGTATACCTGCCGAGAATTCGCGTAGAATATTTTTTGCATGGTTGCGCCCTCCATGTTTTTGTAATAAATCACGGGTGGGGCGAGCGAAAACCCGGAGCAATATGTCAGTGGCTGGAGCCCGGGGTGAGCCAAGTAGGTGGTAAAATGGCACATCTGCAATAATACGAAAATTTAACAATCGTTATTTTGCTTTTATTTGAATCTTTTTTAACATTAATCGAAATAAGATAATATTCTAACCAAAGGGTAGTTTTGAAACTATTTCTAGGGATAGCCGCTGGCTATTTCTTAACTAAACTTGCATTAATGAACTTCTCTAGAACCAGACAGATATGTTTATACCCACACAGAGTTGCACGCGCTCCGGACCATATCGCTTATTTATTATTGCAGGTATTTGCAGTGAACGTGACCTAGACGAAGGAAGGATTCATTAAATTATAAACATTTCATTTATCGGTGCTTTCATGCGGTGATTCGACCGCGAAATTTTAAATTATCACTTCCTCTCGTGAATCTGCACATTCTCTCTCTATCCTTCAATAATATTTAAAAAGCCCGCGCGAATTATTTGATTTAGTTGATTTATAAACAGCATGCAGTTAAAGAATTTGTCGTATTAAAATATCATGGCGGTTTATTAAGAGAACCAACCGCGAAATTGCAGAATTATGTCTTTAAAAATTAAAGGAGAGTAAAGTGGCGAGGAGGACGACGACGAAGAAGTCTTAAACCAACTCGAGCATTTGACGGTCTTTAATGAAGTCGACATGGAGCATGAAATACAGGTTGAGCAAGTCTGACGCCATTACTCATCTCTTTTATTTTGATTTTTAGATCGCGAACACACTCGTTCGCTTGTTTTTGTTTTCCTTGTTGCATGCGAAGAGAATTCCATTGTACACTGCATTCCGATTAATTTTTGCCAATCGCCATTAAAGGTTGTCTCGCTTTGTTTCATTATCGTAATACACACGGAGGCTGTACCTAGCTCAATATAATCATCCATATAAAGTCTTAGCTATATTTAATAAGAAAAAACCATTAACCATCGTTATGGCAGCAGCGCTTTTAATAATTTATATGGTGGAGAATACCATGATGTATGGTAAGATGTAGAGTATACATACATACGAGATGTGCGCTGTTGTTTATTCCAACTACATGGGAATAAAGCTGCAGTAGCCACAAGAAGAATGTTAGTTAATTAAAGTATATATTTGCGATTGGTTAGCGCGCAGAATACTTGGCTTGTTGGTTGCTTCATTAAATATTCAAATACTTTTTTTTTTATAAAAAAAAAATTGACTTATTTCTTTTTTGTTTCAAAAGCTTTTAAAAGCTTTTCTAAGTGGGCTCTGTTCTGGGAAACGATGTGCGTTACATCTTATACGCATTTCAACAAGAGCATCCTTTTAATGCACTCGACTTTATTCAATGAATAAGTTATCAACAACGTGTGATGTAATAAGCGCGTACGTTCTTTTTTCTTCCCTTTTTCTTGTTTCTCAAAAAGTCTATTTTGGGAGCGCACGCATATGTATTCATCGGTTGGCTGTTTTATGTTTGAAAAGTTTTGCATCCTGAATAGTGGTGCTTGGTGCACACTTAACATTGAATGCTAAATGACTAAAAATAGACAAAGCCATTAGCTCGTGCTAATGGGTTAGGTGTTGCTGTAAGGCCGATTTCTCTTTCTTTCGCGAAACTACACACACCGCTGGGATAAACTATACACATGGGTGGTCACTAATTAAGATTCAGGGTTGATTACAATTGTCGCTAACGGTATGGCACTCAACACACACACACACACACAAACAACAAAGAAACTAGTCTTACGTAGAATTACGAAAATGGCAGTGGTCACATAGTTATTATGACCAATGTTCCTTCATATGAAATCTGAACCATTTCAGTTATCTACTGTCTGTGCGGTCGTTCGATCTTAGAATCTATATAGCTACTAATTGTTCTTATATATGTTTGTTTTGTTTCTGTTTGTATATCTAGAGATATATATTAAATGTCTTGGATTGCTGTCCACGATTTTTACTTCTCAATAAGGAATTTACGTCGTGCATGGTTGTCTTAATTACTCTTTTTGTCGTTGACTAGAATGATGGAATCCAAACAATTTTTTGCTTTGTTCGTTTGTGGTGCTATTCAATCTTCAAATACCAATATGATAAATTATGCACACGACATATAGACTTTCTCTCTATTCGCGATTACAAAACCAGCATACAATTAATTGTTGGAAGAAAAATAAGTAAAATGTGGAATTAACCATCTGGCAAATGACAGCAGACGGCACACGGCCGGCATTTAATTCGACCTTTTGCCTTTTATACACAAAACTTGCAGTTGCATTGGAATTATAAACTAGTGTATGCCCTTTACACAGTGCGCGCGACTTTACATTGCATTTCATTTGCGTTGCATTCCACAAATTCAAAAGAAAAACAACATTCTATTTCGGGCCTTTCTACGCGAACATTGTCAACAACTCGTTAATTATTTGTTGAGGGCTTCTTTTCTTTTAAGTGAAACATCACGAAACTGGTCTTTTAACGCTTTTGTTTAGATTTTGTTATTTTTATTTTTCGCTCGATTTATACTTGATGTTTTTCTTTTCTCTCAATACGATAATCTGTTTGGATTTGGGCCTTGTGATTGCCTGATTGGATGACATCTAAAAGGAGGGTAAAATAAGATAAGAAAGTAGTGGAAAATTGGATCGGGCCGCGTTTCGGATTGAATTCAACGAGCTTATTTAATCAAGTCGATGGCATTGCTAACTAAAACTAATCCCATCTGGGTCCGAATAATCTTTGATCTTCTGAATTATTACTCAACGAACGCATTTTTCTATTCGTTTTTTGGCTCGCTTCGCATTTATTTTGAGAAAGATTTAATATATCATTGGCAAAACATATAGCTACTATTCAAAAACTTTCTCTCTAATATTCATAATCGAGTTACATCCCGAGTGTAATAAGCGGAGTTGTAGGTACAAATGAGAAATTGCGTTCGGCCACAAGCATAACTCTCATCCAGCGCAAACTACTACAACCCACCAACCAAACGAGTATATCACAAAACCCTCTGCTTAAATTTATGTGTAATGAACATTGTGTTTATTTAATCTAAAATGTAACGCGTACATATAAAATATATGCTTGCGTCTAGCCAATGCTTGATGGTGGCACAAACAATTTTTTGCTCCGAAGAGCTCGAAATAGGCGAAATCGCGCGCTCGCGCACTTTGTATCTCGCAATATTAACGATACACCAGAGAATTGCAGAACTGACTTTCCTCAAAACAATGATATTTATAACAATATACACCATAAAATAGACGTTTATAATTTAATTATTACGATATCTTAATACCACTTGATATGTCAACAGAGCATATATTCGTACCCTGCTGCTACTTTCAGATTGTATGCAGCTCTGTTTAAAATAAAGCTTGCATAATACAGGTTTCCTATTTGATTAACAAAATGACAGTAACACATAAATCTGCATTAATAAAGCCGTACCATTCGAACATTGAATTTGCTGGACGAAGCTGCCCATAAATTTGTTTATTTAACATGTAATACACGATCGACTCTACTCTCTCTCTTTGTGCATGTGAATAAATTGTAATTTTTTTATATTATCATTCAATATTTTATGCAGAAATGTAGACCTTGAATACAATTTATAAACTAAATTAGATAATTTTTATAATTTGGTGCGATAAAAAATTGCTGATTGTATTGCTATAATTTTGATTGAATCTCAAATCGAGTATATAATGGGCGTTAGAGGGCGGAAACGAGCAACTTTGTGATGCTTTAAGGCTACATCTCGCCTTAATTGTTCCGGTGCAAACAAAACTATAATTAAACACAGCGTTAAAGATTAATTAAATGCTTTTTAATCGTTCTGCGAAATCTTTACTTCTTCTTTCTTTTTTTGTATTGCTGCTGTTGCCTGCACTATACCGTTTTTCGTTCGCGTTAAATCCTTGTACCACTTTTAATCATCACGACTTTTACAATTTGCACTAATCTTTTGAAATATTTTTATATTTTCTAAATAAACAAATCGATAATATAATTCCTAAATTGATTATTATTTAGGCTTATAATTTGTTTTGTAAATCGGTTTGTCTTTGGGCATTGTTTAGTTAGAGGCGGCTGAGAGCTTAATCCTTCCAGTAAGTTGATTTGTTGGTTTTAATTACAAATCAAAAACTTAAGGGGTGTTTATTTTGAAGCATGATATGTGCATTTAAGGGAGCAGACTCTTAATTTATATGAATGGTAATTGCATCTTTGACCCTTCTTGCGCGTGCTTTGCAATCTCTTTTCGCCAGGCGGGAGAATCGCGTTCGCCGATCCTCTCCTACAAGAGAGTATAAAGTAAGAAGCCGGGAATGGAGAATTTAGAACTTAGAAAGGCATTAGGGTTGGCCTGACACTAATTTGAAATTTAAACTGGCAGTAAATTAGTTTGTATGAATTTTAGTGAGCCAGTTTGGATTTATTATCTTTCCCTCTAACAAAGTTCCTTCCAGTATGGAAACTTAGATGAATTGATATTAGGAGTTAGGCATACCCTAGCAAACAAAAACAAACTATTTTTTGTTGTTCTTTATGGTGAGATAGTAATGTTCGAAAGAAATGCATCAAACTAAAAAATCTTCTTTGTATATAAATTTTTTGTTCGTTTTTATGTTGTAAGCGAGCTGGAAGCATTTGCTTTCTTGGATTCTTTGCGCGAGCGCGCTCTTTCTTGGATTTTATGTAAATTAGCTGTCTGCGTTGTAAATGAAAGCAATAAGTCAACGGGAAAAGCCTTTAGATTGCGCCCAGATGCGCCTCAAACTTACCAAACTGAATTGCGTAAACGGGAAATTGATAATATATTTTCTCCAACAATCCTTTTTCTCGCTTTAGTTGGAACCTTTATGTGCCTATATAAAAGTTTAATTGCATTTATTCCACCTCTTAAGAGTGAAAATTATTCACTTCCTATAATATTGTAATTTGCAAACACATAATTTGCGATTGGTTGAAACTATTTATTAACGCGCGCAATGTTTAATCTGCCTTTGGGTTTTGCGGCTTTTAGTATTGTACACATTGGAATTGTGTGCAACAAATTTCGTCTGTAACTAGTAGTGGCGTCTTCTCTTTATTTACGCGCTAAAATAATAGTTGCATGGAAAGAGAAGGAACACTATCTGGTTTGCAAATTGTCAGGGAACTTCCGATAATTTAAGTGCATGCATGTTCTATCGCTCCCGGCAAGTGCAAACCGAACTCTCTCTCCCTGATCTAAAACACAGCAGGGAATTGAATCAGGCACGGATATAAGCCCTTTGTTAAATATACTACTCTCTACCCAAAGTACATGCTATATTGTGTGTTGAAATATTCATCAGTCATGTTGTTTGAAGCACTAGTAATTTCATTGCAATTTTATTCAACCTATTAATGATTATTCTTTTATTTTTGTTACAGGTAAGGAAGCTGAGACAGTTTCTAGTCATGTTTGTTGACCCTTTCACGTAAGTAAGTGAACGTTACTTTTTCCATTAAATTCTTGTTTTTTTTTATTTCATTTAACTTGTACGCGTTCTTGTTAATTCGATAATGTAATTCAAAGCACAAACAACCGCATTCATTACTGCACATTCTGATTTTCTTTTACATTGCACATTCGTCATCTTAATGGGTACTACTTCACTACGCGGAATTATTGCAAAAGCGACATGGTGTTTTAGTTTTTGCTTCATCAAAGTGGCATTGTTTGCGTGGTCGCGTTTCCAGCCACTTGCATTTCTGCATATTGCGTGCAGGGTTAATTTTTTCCCTTTTTAAAATTCCGGACGAGCTGTTTTTAATGAAGAGCGAGAGCAAATTTTTTTCAGGAGGGTGACAATATATCTATAAAAAAAAGTTTTGTATGGACGAACGGCATTGCAAGTGTCTCATTTTGCAGGACGACCGCCTTGGGACAAGGAGAGCCTCAGGTTTCTTCCTTCCTATATAATACCCCGTCTACTCTGTCTGGCACGTCCCGCTTTAGATATATTGCTCCCAATGCCTCGTACATAATTTCTCTGGAGCTCTACGAACGCGCCCTTCCTTCTCCCAAACCGCTCGACTAAGATACGGTTCCCAGATCTTATATACCAGCCACCCCCCTTGCGTGCCTATCTTCAATCAATACGTAAAAATCAACCACATTTTGAGTTATTATTAATACGGTATAGTTGTCACATTGATTTATTATGAGATGTTAAGATCTTTTATTTGTTTCGATATAAACAAGGGGTGAAATGTCGTGGTGGCGTATAAGGGTTCAGGCAACTTAAAATGGAAATTGAAGTGTCACGTCCTTTTGTCTTTTTCTTTAGCTGAGACTTTTTGTGCGCCAACGGCGCTGCAATGTAGTGCCAGCTAGAGGAGATAACCGAAGATAGATGTTCGTAGTCAGTGTGCTCTTGAACAAGCAAAGAATTATTCCATTTCGAAGTTTCTTTGTCTGTTCATGCATCCCCTTCCTTAAAAAAAAGGGAAAAAATCGAAAAACTTTTTACTATTCGATATATTCGAAAGATAAATTCCGCGATAGTTATGATTATGTTGTCGATGTGTATAATAATGTCAAGTTAGGATACCGATAAGTCGATGGCCATGTGTTTTTGCGCACATGGTGCTGTCTGGACTTTAGACAGTGACATGACATTATAAGATTGATGTTCGACGCTGGTCACGGTCTCGTCCATCGCGACGTTACAAAGCATTTTCTCCTGTCACCTGTCATCGGATAAGACACTTGCATTTTAAATTCTCCGGAAAAAAACATTTTAATCGTTAATGAAATTCCTATAGAAAGAAACATTCATACATACATATGTGAAACAAAAATTTTAACATTAGATTCCCACAGTCATTGATATTATACATATAGCAAAAGTAAACTTCTTGCATTGCATTCAGTTATCGGACTGAGTTATCGGATTACAGGATCCAATTACGCGTACTGAATAAGGTGAATGAAATACTTCATCCTGAGATATCTGATTAGTTTAACTTTTAGGCAATATTAATTATCGCTGAACGATTTTCTTCATAACATAGACATTTATAATGAGAACAGGAATCAGTTATTAAATCTTATTGGAAGTATCAAGGGACGATGGTCAATGCTCGACGAGTAGTGTATAAAACTTATAGACCGCACGCGCAAAACGTCTTTATTCTTGGCAGGCAACTTTAATGCAGAAACAAAAAAACGAATATTTTTCAAAGCCAAAAAATATTCAAGACCTTTACTCTAAACCCGTTCTTTAGCTGCTACGGCCAATGCGAAATGATCAATGCATTTATGCAGCACTTATTTCTTTCTTCTTCATTCGCGACTGAATTCTATTACAGCTGTGCGACTACAACAGTTGCAATCAAATGCTTATCTGAATGTGAGGAAAAATAATTAAAACAAACCAAAATTTATAATTAAAATGATTATGCATTAATCGTATTTTAATTCAATTGCGTGTTGTTATTTTTACCATAATTAATTTTTTAGAGTTCTAGATTAATTAATTAATATTTCGGTGATGTTCAGAGAGCATAGCGTTCCATTCTCTCTATAATAATATTTTTTTTCTTTATATATCTTTGTCTATCCTTATTTCAAAAGCTTGCGCGCCTCCTAAGCCTTTTGCGGTCCCGAAAATGGCATCCAGAGGCAACAAGAAATGAGACAAGACACAACACTGTATTGTTGTCTACGCGCGGAATATAATTGGCTCCCCAATTCCAACTCGTTGACATTCGGGACACTTTTTGTGACCGGCCTGACATTTTATAAAACTCCAATTAATAAAAGATTGCTTAAATATCTTCAATAAATAAATTCGTTTTTTAATCGGCATCATTCTAAATTTCACTTGAATTTAAGGTCAATAAACGATTTGATAACATACTATTATTGTTTATCGTAACATAACCGAAAAAATTATATACATCTCGAATAAAATATTCATAAGAGGCGAATGTTGTGTACGCGAGAGTACCTTAATTTATACCATACAGTTTTGTAGCTATAGCAACACATTTGCATGCGTCTGTGGTGTATATGTGTGTTGTGGGTTAAGTCTGGGGCTCCTGCGGATTCTTACTTTAAATTATTTTTTTCATTACCATCTCATGCAATCAGCAGAAAACCTTTCCTAGCCCCAATTCATTTAACACTCAAATTGTATTAAAAGGCAATGAATGTGAATATAACAACAAAAAAGGAAGTAAACCACTAGAGCTTTCAAGTGTTAAAACGATTCAGGTTCCTAGAAGCTTCATTTTGTTGTTCTGCTACTTGGTTATAGCTGAAGTGTTTAGTTTAATTAAATACATGATCATATTTTTTTTATTTTCATTTTAGTGGCGAATATTATGAAAGCTATACATATATGAGTCAGTTTATTGCTAAGTAGTAGTAATAGTTCGCGAATGTGGATGGAAAGAGCTTGCAAGCTGGGCTTGTAATCTAATGAGGTAGTAATGTGTCAAGCGTTATATTGCGCTATTCATTGCGGCGGTTCAGGATTGTGCTAATCTGACGGAATTACACACACCGTAATTTGAACTGGCTGGACTAAAGCCCCCTTTAATTCAGCCATTGTCTAGAAAAGAGAACAACGTTCCTATATAGCAGAACGAGTACGTTTTTTACCGTCGACATTATTTATTTATGTTCCGAGAGCGCCAACTTCATGCTATAAATATCATATGGATTAGTGCAAAATTATTATTAATTGTTGAATGTTTTAATCTCTTATTTCATATTGAAGTTGTTGTTGTACCAGAGGAAAATGTTTCGTTGTTATGTAATCATTGCAATTTAGAATAATTTTACTTTGATTTTTTTTTGTTTATTATTTCTACTCAATATTATAGCAACGTCGTGACATTATAAAATACTTAACGTGCATCTAGCAAAAAATGTTATGACGTGGACGAATGTAATAAATTATAAACAATGCGATGGAAAAATAACATCCTTGGTATAAGGCAAGGCGCGCTTCTCATTCCACGCATGACTATTTTCTTGATGTTTTGCAATAATTGTTTAATTGCGCGTTTCATTCGAATTCATTTAGTTATATTTAATTAAATAATAATCAATAATCGCGATTTATTTAAAAGCGTTTTCATTACACCGAATGTGTATATCCTTTTAACCGGAAATTATTTAGTCAATAAAATGTTGGATTAGCTATTGCTTTTTTCAAATTTAAATAATGACTCTTAAAATTCATTGATTATTCAAAGTGCATAAGAAAATGCAACTGTAGTAGCTTTGCGTATAATTTATTGAAGGAATTCGCGAGTTGGTGGAGAAAATGCTGGGAAAAGTTAGAGCAGGATCCAAGAATATATGAGCGTAGATGTACTTTACGAATTGCTTTTGTTATAACAGAAAATAAAGAAAAAAACGCCAACGCGCTAACAAATACCAACATTTTTTTATTATTTTATTTTATAATATTATTCATGCAGACATAAAGCAATTTTCTCATTTCAATGCACAAAAAGTTGCGTTATACTTTTTATCCACGTTCATGCAAAAAAGCGCCATCATAGATCTTTTAGAAACTTTACGTAGCACCTGGTGGTCTTCAAACTTTCCATTTTTTTAAAAGCTGTAATATTTTTTTCTCCTAGCTTTGAAGTAAAAAAAACTGTTTGATGGTAAGATTTCCTACAATAAGAGGGTAGTTTGAAAAGTCGTTAGGTGCAAGTGTGGCCGCTTTGCTGACTTGGAATTCTCCATATATTTTTTTCTGTATATGTGCTTCAAGAAAAACGCAAAATGTAACGAAGAAAAAAACGCAAAATTCATGAGTTTGTTGTTTTTTTATTTGGGGTCCCGTTAGTTTAGGAAAGATTGATGAAGGAAATGCAGATGCAAATCCGGTGCTTCCAGACACAACAACAACCAAAGGCTTCGTGCTCATGTATAATACCTTATTAGTTAGTTGAGTTCAGTTGGAATTAAATAAAGTAGCTCGCTTTGTTGTTTTCGATTTTTCCGCGCGCGCGTCTCGCATCTGATGAGTCGGATAATAGTGATCGTAACGAGCACATATAAGAACAACAGAGAAAGAGAAAACTTCCAACGAAATCAGTTATCAGAATCGCGAACCGCGTACACTTATCATTTCACATGATCTTTTCTTCCCATGCTTTTTTCTAAACTAATACATATTAGAGGATACGCGTATATGTCAATCAGATTCTAATATAAATAGAAAATGTACATAATTGTAAAAGCGTGAATCTCAACAACAACAACTTTTAATTGTCTTACTAGTGGTTAAGCGTAATAAAGCCATATCTTTTGCTAATAACGAATTCAACTGGCACGCCTGACATGTATGATGTATTAACATACACATACAGAACTGTAATTATTTCCCGCAAAAAAATTCCAATATTATAGGCGTACGATACGTATTTTATGAATAGTGTGCCTCATCTCAATACAACTGGTATTTATGTAATTTCATGAAAATACATTATTTTTTCGTTATTATTATTGGTCGTGCCTTATTTTTTTTTAATGAAAAACTTGTTACATTTACAGCACACACTAATAAAGTTATTAGATTTGCATCTTCCATGCGCTTCTGCTTATTTTAATTATAGGTAATAAGATAGAGGCACGCATAGACCAAAGAATTATTAGTTATTTAAGTAATGAAGAAAAAAATGGATGACGGGAAGATAAGTGCCCTTTGTGAACTCGAAACTTAGATAGCAGCAAACCAAAAACAAAATGATAAATTCGAATTCCATTCAGGACTAAAACGAATTTTCTGTTTGTTTGTATCCAACTCGAATGTTTTTGCTCTTTTTTCTTATGTTGTGTTGTTGTTAAGGGGTTGTTGGTGGGGTCACAATTAAAAATGCATCATGATCTCACCGTGTTGTGTGTGTGTGTGTGTGT
>JAODFZ020040847.1:0-10528 GCA_027574845.2 Deinopsis erosa
GCTTAGATCACACAAAATATAAAGTTTTTCTTCTTCAAAACAAATAGATATAAATAACAGTAAAGTAAAACAATGGAACGTAAAAAACGAGAGATAAAGGATTTGAGAGGTCCTTCTATTTTTTCTTTCGATTTAGAAGAGAGGCGTACGCGTGTCGTAGATAAACAAGAAATGAGATCTCGGTAACAACAACAACGTAACGAACGATACGTGCGCCTGCACCGCAGGATTACTACTGCTCGTTGTACCGTTTCGGTCGGTAGCCGACAACGCACTGAGGACGGGTTCCCTTCCAATATCAAAACCGACAAGGACAGAATTTTCGTTAATCAATCACGCGGAACAGAGACCGACGACTACCTTCCACCCGGTAATTATCCTGAATCAGACACACACACACAACCTTCTTATACTTGGATCGGATCAAGTAGCAACTCAACCAGCTAGGATTGTTTCAACTCAAAGCCCGAACCTGGATTAATTAGTGCAATTAGTCACATCGTAGAGAAAGACAAGCTTTTTGCATAAGTTTGCCTTTCAAGGACATTTTGCACACAATCTCTCGTTCTATTTTATTTGTCAATATGTAATAATAATCATTCGCTCTCTCTCTCCATCTCTTTCTCCATCTCTTTTTCAAACGTATTTGGATTTCTAATTGCAGGTGCATTGACTTATGTATCATATTACTATAAAATGATTAACAGAAGCTGGAGAGTATGAAATGTGATATTTATCTACTGTTCCACTTTACTATCAAATTTAATATTAATAAACAAACATTTTAATAAATAAGATATTTTAGAGTCGAAAAACTTCAATAATAAATTTACAAACTCAAATATTTATAAAAATTGCAAACTTTTTAATTAAATCAAAACGATCAAGAAACTGTACTTATAAAGTTCTCACTCTATCAATACACAAATAATTGCAGAATTATTTGTAAAATATCAAGGCCGTAATTACATTCCTAGAAATTCTAAATATCTAATAAGAATCGTCTAATTAATTTGAAAATTGATTATAGATTTTTATTATGAGGAATTCACAAGTATAGATCGTTGTGCTGATAGGACAAACCTAGAGATGAACAATATAATTAAAGATTGCTGAAAGTGATCGTGATCTTGTTATGATGAAGCACTTTCAAAAAAAAAATGTTTCAAAGACATATTTTGCGTTTAACCAACGGTACAAAAAGTTGGCGCATATGCTTAAATAAGAAAAGGAAGAGTGAATGAAAGGAGGTTAAAACCTACGCAAGTACTATAGCGGGATGTTGCTTTGACTACAGTCTCTACAAAAGAACAAGTTCCGTATTTGGCCCATGACCTCCTCTACTAATTTTTCTTCACCCAGAAAAAGTGTGTAGAACAAGTAAAAACAGAGCGGAAGTAAAGTTTATATCCAGATTAGTCGAAATCTACGAACATAGATTGATGTGTATGCATAAACCAGTGGTTCTCAACCTGTTTATTGAATGAAGAAAATATGCTCTGAAATTTACATTCCTTTTAACCAGAATTGTTTACATTTCTTAGCACCCCTTTTTTATGCTTGCAGCACTCTAGTTGAGAACCACTGGCATAAACCTTCCACACCAATAAATGCACCTCTAGCAAGAGACAAAGAAGAGAATGAAAAAGGAAACAATTTTTTACTTAATTATCATACGATTAGAATAATTTCGTTTGGGAAAAGTCGAGGAAAAAAGGAAAAAGTAAAATCCCATTGTCAATTGGTATTTTGCATGTTCAACTATTGTTTTCTTTTCATTTCGCTTATACACATTGAAAATAAAAGAAATTACAATAAATGAGAACGTTCTAAGTAGCTAATTAAACATGCACTTGCTGCATTAATCAATATATTACTCTCTTGTCCAGCTAGAGGTTAATTATGAAGTTTGCGCGAATAGAACACAAAGAAATTCAACTAAATAAAACAGAAAAATTGGTTGATTATATTTCGGTGTCAATGTGGGAGGAACGCGCTTTTATCTTCTGAAACGCGCTATCATCATTTTAAATTTTTTAGCAAATAAAATTAATTGTGCCATCAGAAAAATATGTTGCATCATAAGTAATGATATTGAGGGTTGGTGTGTCAATTGAATTTTCTGGGCGCAGAACAGCCGAAAGCACCCCATTCGATGATTATAAATTATTGATTTCAAAATCAATAATTGTATATGTATACGAGGGAGCTTATAATAAAATTTGTTATGTAAATATGTATATGGAAAAAAGCTTTTGCTTCGAAAATATTGCAACAAAAAAATAATATTAAACAATAGCAAACAGAATGTGAATCAAAATTGTTTTTCATAATAATTATATTTGTAAAGAACAAATCGTTGTGTAACAAATAAGCTTACTTTCCAGGCGCCATTACTTAAATTTGCCGCAAGGTATTATTTATACATAAAATATTAATGCATGCGCGTATAATTAATACACCAGAAGTTATAAATACGTTTTAACTAAATTGGAAAAAACGATTTTTTTTTTGTAACCAAATTATTCAACCAAAAATCTCCTTCTAATATATTATCCACTAATCGTTTAATCTGTGTGGTCCTTATCAAAGCACGACATCAAAATCAAAATTCTTTCTTCTTCTATATGTCAGGCTCATAAAATAAATTTCAATTAAGAACGATTACTCGCTATATTAATCAAATAAACGTTTTTGCAATTTTTCCTAGTGGTCAGTTAATTGTGTTTTAAAAAACAACCTACTACAGTAACAACAACATGAAATAATGTAAAAAAATTGGTTGTTTTCAGGCGCAGGAAGCATAATTACAATTCTCTAGCGAGAAAGGATCTATAAGAAGCGTAATTGTGTTATTTATAGGTGGTTTATAATGACCATCACTGGCTCGGAACAGTTAAAGAAGATTTTTGTTGTTGTTCTGCTGTTCGGTCTTCTATAAATGCACTTAAAACACTTTTTATTGTTTCAACTTGTTAACGTTTTCGGGGCAGTTATTGTAAATGCATCAAATGTATTTCTCCAAATTTTAACCAGCTACAAATAGAACGCTACCGATAAGTGGATAATAATCGTTAAAATATGATTTATCTACATAATGTATTTGCTTTCTCTAGTAAGTACATTTATGTATTTGTTTTATGTCTCTAGAATAATTGATGTTGAGTATACTATTGTGTTTAACAAAATTTCAATTTTTATCTAAAAATTATTAATCCGTTATATGTTTTAAAATTTAATAATTATCATATAAATAGTTGTTGACCAGAAAACCTATTTACAATCAAATTAATTATTACTGATTTAAACTGTTAGCGAATTTATATTGTAAATATTTGAATAAATAAGTTTATAAAATAAATTTTGAACATCGCTGTCACAAAACAGTTAAAATTGCTGTTTGTTTTTGTATAATTAATAATTTTTCTTGTTTCGCAATCTTGTTTGTGGAAAGAAGTTTCTGTTGTTGAATAAAATCTGATTAAAGTTATTAAACAACGAAAAGTAGTAATAAACGACGCCTCTTTTGACAATTAAATTTTGTTGAATTGTTGTAAATGCCTTTGTAATAATGTAAAATGCATAAAGCTTTTGTCTTGTCTATTGTTCCTTCTTTCTGTACCACAAAAATACATTTAGTTTTTTTGTTGGTTTGCGCTCTTCTATCTATCATTATTCAATGTGGTAGGTAAACGAATTTCTACAATAAAACAGGAATTTTTTGATTATTGCTACCTGTTACAACTTTTTGCTCTAATTTTTTTTGATATTAACTTGTTGTAAGTTTATTGTATAATAGAGGTACAAATTGTGTCCCAAAAAGTTAAGGGTATTTTTTTGATTGACTCACGTCACTGTAGCAGAACGCCCTTAGTCACGCTACACTTCCATTAACTTTTTGATTTTTTATATTAGTCTGCGTTAAAATGATACCAATACGAATAAAAGGAACAAACTGTTTCGAATAATTATAAAAGACCTAATTAAAATCGTCTTAAAATCGTACGATTTGTTGCAAAACAACTTTGTGATATGCAATTTTCTACCTGAAACCGTGTTGACTGCTATTTGCCTTTTGCGTTTTTCTGTTGTTGTATCAATGCGCGATGAAGAGGTAAAATGTCATTATGAAGGATTAAATACAGGTGACAAGATTCTCTCTCTCTGTATGTGTGTGTGTGTGTTGTAGTATAGCCTTGAAGAAGTCATCTCGCTCTTGGTTAGACACTTTTTTTTAACCATCATCCATGAATTTTTCCAAACCAACTCCTCGTCTTGTATTTATAAAAAATTAAAGCAACTGAGAAGTTACACATATACATATAAAAAAAATAATGTTGGAAAGAAAGGAGTGAATCTGGACCAATCGTAAAGTAGAGTCGAGACAGGTGGCAGTCGTAAGATACCTGTTCTCTCATAATCACTACATTCGACCAACTTGAATCAAAGCCTCTCCTCGACCAAGAACATGCAACTCAAATATCAACAACAACATCAAGAATGAAAATGCAATTTTGTTCTAGACTTCATTGTTTATGCATTTAAATATTAATTCATTCACAGATAAAAAAGCAATAAACTCTGTTGAAAATGTACATATAAATAGATAAATATGAAATTTATATCTTAATTACATAAAGTTCCAGTTAAGGTACATTAATTTTGACTTACAACCTTTCGTCTAAATTTAAACAACTATTAAAACGTTTCCAACTCAATTTTTCTTTTGTACCTTTTTTTTTAAAGCACTAAGAAAAATCTATTTTTAATTTACTTGATAATTATAAAACAATACAGCATTTCTTGATTTACAACTAACTAACTTGTTTATTTTTTACTAAATTTTGATTAAAGAAACCTTTGCATGTCATAAACAAACGAAACGTTTAATAATTAGACATAATTTAAGAAGTTTAGAAACATCATTTTTTTATTCAAACATTAATTAGAAAATAATTTGAGCTTGGATGCATGCTAGGTGGACGACTACCCAAAAAATTTTAGATAATAACTGATATTTATTATGACTAATTTTCATTTATATGTATTAATGAGGAAAAGGAACCTGCAGCCACTCAAAATAGATCAATGAATCGATTCAATTCCTTCATATTCGATGTTTGTTTTAGTTAATTAATTTTTTTCAAATCTATATTATGTAAATCATGCATGTGTACCACCACAGGCGCAATATTAAATTAAAAACTAATTAGACGTCCAATTAATTTTAATTGAATAATGAAAATATTAAATTTATTAATTCCTTTTTACTATTATTATGCATTTGAGGGTCCAAAAACAAGGATAAATAAAATTCAATCTGTTTGAACTGCAGTGAGATTAAAAGCGCACAATATTTCCATGGAATAAGATCAGAAATTAGAAAAAAATTATTCTACCTGAAGGGCCGAACTCACATAATCAACAGGAAATCAAAACTGTTCTTTGTTTACCTGCACCGTTTCAAATACGAAGGCATAAAGACCTTTAGGATGCTGTTGCATATAGATGCAAGTCCAATTCTCAGCCAGATTTAATACGGATGCAAGCAGGTGCATTAGTTCTATAAAGTTCTTAACCATAGAACGAATAAAGACGAGAATACCAAATCTAAAGGTTCATATCCTTTTGACAGGTATCTCTGCTAGTAAATTATTTGAGATCTGAAGCAGGTGCAAACTGCTGTTTGTATGTCATGGAGGAAAGGAAAGTTCTCCTCTCTTCTTATGTAGCTAGCTGCTTGAAACGATGCGGATTGAACAGATAGGAAAGTTTTGTATTATTAAGTTCTGTGTAATAATATTTTGTTAATTAGGAAGTTTTGGGGTTGATATTGCATTAGACTAGCCAATAATACGTGCCACGATCACTAAATCTATCACAGACTACTACAACTAATCGATTTTCGTATTAAAGACAAATACAACTTTAAACTTTAATATTTAGCTTGTTGGAGAAAAAAGTTTTAAATATTAAGTCATTAAATTACACCAAAAAGCTTTTATCCAAAATAAATTTTAAATTTAAAAAAGTTTTGTATTATAATGAGCAGTTGACTAAATAAATTTCGGTTTTATGCACAAATAGAATATTTTTGTTAAATGCAATCAACGTTAAGTTGCGTTTATAACACGAAACAAAATAAATTTGAAAACATTTTGTTGTTTTTATGTGAAAATCTATGTCATGTCGTAGACTATTAGACCCTAAATATACCATAAATAAGAAAACAGAGAAAAAGCTTTTTGTAGTAATAAATAATTAATTTAAAATAAATAAATGCGAACGACTTGTCTGTTATTGTTATATAAAATGCTTTAATGTTTTTCGAATAGAAATTTTTATGACAACGATGTTATCAATCAATTATATCATTAAAATTTAATTTGAAAAATACTTCTTCGATAAAAAATTCAATTTGTACTTTGTTGCTTTTTCTATATCAATATTGAAATGTATTTACAGAACAAAATGTTTTATTTTTCTATTTATTTATTGTATTCAGATTATAATTCATAAAAAAAAAACGTTCTTTCGACTAGCAGAAACTACTCAGACGTTAAATTTCTGTATAAGAGTAAACAATATAAAGTAATGGTCATTTTAAATTGCAATTCATAAAATAAAACAAAGAACATGTAATAGAAATGATTCTGTTTTATTTTTTTGTATATAAAAAAAGCTTTAAAGCACATTTTAATGAAAAAAGTGCATTAAGCAGAAATCCAAAGTAATTCTTTACAAAAACCTATTATATTTTGCTTTAAATATAATAAAAATAACATTAATTATTTATCGTAATGTTTCCATTAAAAAAACGAAGGTTTTATTATTCCGCAAATCATTAATTATTTAATAAATCCTCTCAAAAATAAACATTTTCTGAAAAATTGGTTTGAAACTTAAATGGAATTTTCTTTATGACAATAAATTTAATTAAATGTTTAGTAAATATGTAAAATAATTTCCACTTACTTGATTTAATTAAAACAAAAAAGTAAACTATTCATTGTTTAAGTAAATGAGTAGCAGCAAACTTTTGCTGATCCTTATACATAATAAACTAATTGCTAAATATCCTCAAGGTAAGTTTGTAATTAATTTAAAGGTTGGAATTAAAGTGTGCTTAGAATTTTAGTAATTTATTATTTTGTGTATAGCGTTATTAACACTTTATAAGTTCCAAGACAATTAGTTCATTAGAGAATTATTTTTCATGCTTATCTATAATATTATAATAAAATATATTACTTTTATTAACGAAATTGGCTGCAAATTCTTATTTACTAAAGTATGTAATAAAAGTATTTTATCGTCGTACTGTGTTATGTTTTGGATCTTAACCCAAAAACACCAGATGGATATTTACTATATATTATATATATTTATAAAAATTTTGAGAACAAATTTGAGACAAGTGTAGGTATCAGATAGCAGCTTGGAAACTGTTGCATGATTATACCCTTCGCTCTACAGCTAAGCATACCCCTACCGACTGGACCACCTTATTAATAACCAATTAGAAATTTTTTTGCTGTTATGGTTGCGGCTAAATTGTAAATTAAAAGTGGTTACTATTTGCCTTTAGTAGTCCACTTTGTTGTTTTTTGTAGGTGTTGTTAAACAATGCTTGTTGCACACATTTTGTATAACCACCTCAAACAACATCCAAAACATAATTTCGTAAGGGTTAACGAAGCATGTTGTAGGGTGGTCGTAGCAAGTCGGCCAAGGCCCAAGGGCTATGCTGCTGTGTCATCTCTGGGAGCCAATTTGTACTGCCCTAGGGAGTCAAAGGGTACTTTACTACTAGACTAGATCCGATAAATTGTTTTTGGGATAATTACACACACAGCTAAGAAACTATATGTATGTGTAAAAAACTAAGTATAAAGATTCATTTGCGCGCATTTGTTTTTGATTTATTTCCATTGTCCCCTTTGAAAGGTGATTATTATTAATAGCGATCTTCGAAACGAATATTTTATGCCAGTTGTTTAACCTACTACTTCTTCTATATTACCTGTATTTTATTAATGCGTGTATATACGACGATGGGAAAGGAAGTGATTTTTATTTCCATTCTATATTCCACCTGTCGTCAGGACCCTTTTCATTCGTTCAACATTTCGTAAGAGAGAACAGGTTTCTTAATTTTATTAAAGCGCGTCATGGACAAATCAAAAAAAGGTTGAAAAAATCTTTATATTGTACAACAACAACAACGTGAAAAAACACACACACACTCATACAGAAATCGTTACATTCAAGGCAACGAACGCAACTTTTTTACAATTCGATATTTTCAAACCTCAATTTACATAATAAAAGCAGATTTTTGATGCGGAATTATCATATAATATAGATAAATAATCAAAACGTACACTTTTTTCGCATGTCACGCGTCAAATGGATTTTCATTTAGTCATCGTAATAACAATCTAACCCTCTTCGTGTGCATTATAGTATATGACTAATGAAAATTAATTACTCACTAGTACTATTATTACAGCCATGGTATTTTGTTAGATGATTAAGTTTTGAAGGGATGTGAAAAGTGCAAAGTCTTGTTTAATAATACATAATTTTGCATTTTCGAGGGGGTTGCTTGCTACTCGAATCTATGTCATGCAACAAGCAACTTATACGTAACCGGTTTAATTCTGTTTTTTTTTTCTTGTTTTATATTCATTCACCTAAAGTGAAACGCATGTCAGGCCATGTCATTATTAATTTAAGGAATAAGAATAAATTATTTATTGTGTTTAAGAAAATATTGATAGAAATTTTTGCGCGCGCACAATCTATCGATTCCTATACCCTCAAAAATATACCTCCAACCCTCCTAGCATTCTCATCGCGCTTAAAACTTATTTTTTGTTTTAATCTCTTTAAGAACGCCTCAAGCAGCATTAAAATATCATCCAAATGCACAAAATGCTTTTAATATGAGGAAAGTATCCTTTGTGTATTATTTGAAAGGGCACCTTTTCCACTAAAATAATATTCGAAAGCAAAAAATATGTAAGTAAGTAAGTAACCGAATCAATTTTATTTCGAGAATGTGCGTCCAGTCAGACAGACAGACGGGAAGCCACAGAAATTTTAATGCGAAACCTAATACCGCCACCGATCTGTGTGTGCATGGCGAACAAGATTCGACCCTTTCGTCTTGCCCTTCAGCAACTTTGATTAACTTCCATCTACTACTCCTATGTATTCCAATTACGTCAAAAAGCGTTTGAGTCATGTGTGTTTTCGTCACGGTCAATGTACTTTCTTACCCCTCTTCTTCCATATATGTATTAACATAAAAGTTTATGTGCGAGGGAGTTTGTGTATAGGGTTGTAGATGCACCGACCAACAAAAAAAAAACTACACATAGCACAAAAAAAGTTATGTATGTACATACAACGAGTTGCTAAAAATGTCTTGTTAAAATAAGCTAGATAACAAGAAAGTTTAAATATATTCTAGGTTAGATTAGATTTAGAAGTTTTTTTTATTTGATAATAAGACAAGATTGTTCCGTATTGCATAATAAAAAAAAGAAGAACTATCCCTGCAAGTTTGTAGCGAAAATTTACTATATAAGAATATTTAAAAAAATTAGGTGTAAATTTGTCCCCTTCTAGTAGGAAATTGTGATTCATTCATATTAAGTGGATTTAAATTCATATCGAAATAGATAAAAGTAGAAATTTAAATAGGGTCGCATACATACTATATAAAAACTAAATATATGAATGAAGGGAAAGTAAGTTTCATATTTATACAAATACACACACACGCAAGCCACATGTGAGCAATGCTTTATCATCTCAGCGGGTCGCTCTCACCCCCTTGACTCATCCAAATTAAATACCACCACCACCACTCACCGACAGAAAAAATGATTCACACACTTACACATACTGCAATTTTTTCCTTCTATATATGCTGGTGACATTAACAAATTCGTTTTTTTTCTTTTGTTTAACCAACCGGCAGCACATTTTCATTTTACTTTTATTACAAAACTCGACTTTTTGTTCATAGCTATATATATTTAAAAAGGAAACATGTAAAATAGGTTTCGATATTTGATCGTATAGATTAGCAACGAGTGAGGATAATATCCATCAATATATTCATATGAATATTAAGTAATAATACACGCATTACATTGAATATAATTCTGTCGTACATTTTACATTATTTATTAACCAACAGCTGTCGTTTTTTAAATCCCTGTTGTACATGTTATACATATAGTAATTAACAGATTGTACTTTTGTTAATAAATAAAATTGCAATCTATTACTGTAAGTGACAATTAAAAAAAATTTATTTTCGAAAAAATTGCCTTAAATGATGAAATAAAAAAAATCAGTCAAATTGTAAGTTCGGCTTCCTATTTAAAAAAATGTCCCAAACAAATAAATATTTTTGATTTGCAATAGATGGTGCTATTTAACTAATAATGACAGTTTAAAGTTGTGTACACAATAAAATTGCAATCTATTACTGTAAGTGACAATTAAAAAA
>JAODFZ020040881.1:0-11642 GCA_027574845.2 Deinopsis erosa
TAAATGACAAACAGACAAACCGCAATTACAATTTTATGGAAACAAATTTATAAATTAATTGCATTATTTAGTCACAACAATGTACTGACCAATTTGAACGTCAGTGGTTTGCTATTATAAACGTGAAATTGCTATTTTGCACATAGCTGAATCGAATGAAAGAAAATTGCCTATCTTTGAATATCATTTTATAAATATAATTGACTGAGTAATATTATTATATATAATAACATTTCATTCTATATTATCCAAATGCAAATATCTATGAAAAATCTATTATGACATTCAATGGAATCAAAACACTAAACAGAACGTTAATTCAATTAATTCAATAAAGCGTTGCATTGTTCGCAACTATTAAAAACGTTTACTTAAAGTGTTTCTTGATAACCCGTTCCAACTAACGTGAACAAAGAGAGTGCAAAGTTTTAACAAACTCCGGCAGCGGACGCGAGATTAACTTACCCAGAAACTTCATCGTCGACAAATTGATATTGTTATTAAAAGTTTCCTATCGTTCGAGCACCAAATCCCTTCTATACTAAAAATTTCAAATAATATCCGAAAATTGACTATACATAACATACATAATGGAATTCTAAACAATTCTTAAGCCTTCCACAAAAACTTTATTGATGTTTGACATTTTATTATCCTTTATAGTGATTTAATCTCGGTCAGCGTGTATTGATTAGCTTTGTGTATATAAATCGCTCTTGTCCAGTCTCGTAAAAATCTTTCCCATTATTCCATTTAATCTGGTAATGAACTTCGAACAACTCGACTTTTTGACACCACTAGTCAATCACCCACTTAATAACGAATCCGATAATGAAAAAAGTTTTTCATTTAATGTATATTAGTAGTGTTTTTGAGTGCTATGGTGCCAGCTTGTGCGCGTTGCATGGAAAATCGTAGTGCGTGTGCACTTTTCCCTCAATTTCTCCCTATCCCTCTATTACAGGTTCAGTACACCCTCCAATTTTACGTTTGCGTGCAAATAAAAATTGATGAGCTGTCTACTTGCCGACATTAAAGATTTTTACTTACTTTAAGATAGACAATAGCACGAAACAAGTATAATCAACAAATACGTTCAATTCAATTTCCTTTTTGATTTCTATTTTAATGCACCGCTTGTTTCGCTTCATATTGGTAGAAGGAAAAATGGTGCAATTCTGTTTAACAAAGCATAAATAAACATAACACATCAAATACACGTTTTATGACAAGCAGAAATGCAAATAGCAATTTCCGTAGGTTATAATTACAAATTTACTAAAGCAAACTAGCTATCAAACAGAAAAAAACTTCATAACTCGTTGATAACCTGTAATACATTATTATCTCTAACTGGAAATGTTGTACATTGTTGAGTTAAGTTGTTTAAACAATTTTTAAACATTTCATGTGAAATGAGATCAGTTTTAATGATTAAATCGTGCTGGCATTAAGAGAGGAAAGTTGGTACAGCAAACAGGAAGATGTGAGATTAAAACAGGAGCGGTTTCACGGAAAATTGCTCTAGGAAAGGACGCACCTGCATTACATGTCCGGTAAATATAGTTGTGGAACTACCGGACGCTCATACAGGTGCGTCTTTAATGAAATTATCATTTTGTGTCACATATAAATTCTATTAACCTAAAAGGTAATTACCCTTATGATTTAATTTAATTATTTTTCAATCATACCATATTAAATTGCATATAAAAAAAATCAATTTTTAATACTTCCTGTCAATCAAAAACTGTTGTCGCAATGAGTTGAGCAAATTGGATAGGTTAACTATAAATATAAGGAAAACGTCTGTTTTATGTCAAGAAACTGATGAGTGTAATTCGACGAATACTTTATCTTCCTGAATCATATAAATGTTTCAAGCGTCACTTTATCTTTACGAGCTAACTAAGTGCAAAAGGATCTTAAAACTATATCTTAATATAATTCACGGCGAAGTCACCTCATTTATGAGTCTCGATAATGTCCACGAAAATGAAGTGGAAATTGGATCAGCAGCTAAATTTAATAGCAATAAAGACTCGCGCGTGTATTTTCAATAATTCAATTTTAATTAAGTGTATTTATAAGTAAGTGCTTTTCAAAATGTAAGAACGCCAACCCATGTTCATTTAACTGACACACCAAAAGAATGTTTCTTTTTTTATGTATATGATAGGAACGAGTATTTATTTCGCACATGACACTCGCTTCTTTTTGATTAACATTAAATAATATATAAAATATATATATTTTAATATCTTCCTCCTCACACATTGTATGTATGTATGTACGTACGTTCGCATAACAACAACGCAAAGTTGTGAAACCTCACATCAACATCAACATAACTCATAAATAATGTGCCATTATGGAATGTTGTCTACAATTGCGAAATATCATAATTCTTATTAATTGCAATAATAAACGCCTTTACATATTAAACAGTAATTCAATCTTAATGTGCACGTCTCAACTGATGCATTAATTAATTGAACCACTAATTACAAGAACAGGTGTGCATGATCGTGTTCATGACGACGACGATGATGATGATGATCATGATGATGAGTATAAAGGATAGAAGTTGGAAAACGCTTGTTATTTTCAATCTTGTAAAATAGTGCGGTGATTGATGAGGGATTGTTGTGTCGTTTAAACATTGCTGATAACGCATTAGCGCAAATTTGCTACATAATTCAAAAGCGCATTCAGATAACACAATATGTAGTTGGGTTGGTTATCTGCAATATATGCAACGGTCGACTAATTAATATACGATATCACATTGCTTCATTAGGCTTAGTTAGTCCCATAACATTATAATCATTAATTGAATGTTACGACTCAATAGTATTGCAGTTACAGTGCAGTTTTATATTTATATATATATTATATTTAGATGTCATGAGGTGAAAGAATAAAATAAATGAAATGCACAGTAGGAGATTTTAATTTATTTGAATCGTAAACTCTCTAGTTCCGTGTCTCGTTTATAAAACCAACCAACAATGTGTGTATACCAACATGAAAATGCACGCAGAATGCGTCAAAGTTGCGCGCGATTTTATTAATATTAAAACGCATAGCATGCAGACGCATTTTATAATAAATTTCAGCTCGATGTATAATTATAGGTGGCACGCAAAAAAAAAGAACTCTCTCTCTTTCAACATTCATAACCCGGTAAAATGCGTTATGATTTAATAAACAAGGCATATATGCACATCCTGTTTCCTGTAAAATCCTGCTGTAACGTAAATTATCATTGTATGTGGTTGGTAAATATTACGAAAAGGAAAAATTACATTTTTTTTTCAGCTGAGGAAAAAATTAGTTCACTAACCTTCATGTTTATGTAGAATAATATTTTAAGTAATTTATAGGTTGAATCATAACTTCCTTGTCTCACATCCTCCTTATAAACCGCTTTATTATATAAGCAATTTTCAGGCGCGCTGAAAGATACTAAGCAGCACACTTAAGTGCGTAAGTGTGTATGTGTGTGTGTGTGTGTGTGCGTTGGTTTTTCGTCTAGACTCTAGACTTTGGGGTTAGTTTAGAAAGATAATGCTAGTTATAAACATATCTAAATTATCCAAGACAACATCACTTGACAAAGTTACAGAGAAAAGAACAGCTGTTGGAAATGGAGATGAAGGTGTGGAATTAAACGTCTATTCAAAATGGGACATTTAAAAAGTACCTTAATTAACGTAAATAAAATGGAATTACAGCATAAAACACACATACACATACAACAAAGAGAAGCCTAGAATGCGCGCATGTTGTTTAATATAAATATGTAGTTATGAATGAATGGGTAGGGTAATTTTGTATAATTTTAAGCTCAGAAAAGAAAATTAATGTGGTGCTAAGTGCCGAGGAAATTCTAAAATAATATATCAGTCAGGACCGGCTTTAAAATTTCTAAACTCAAATAAATTTAATTTAATAGTTTGTTTTGTGAAAACTTTTTACGATTGATTTATTACCACTTTTCAGCCACTATAGTAGAGCAAGAGAGAGAGACAGTGAGAGCGCTTTAATCACAATGATTTTCAAACGATTTTTTATTTCTATGCAGGTCAAATTTAAACGATAAAATTTCCGGTTTATTCTTAAGTACATTAAGCAAAAATATAAAGCAAGTCATTAAGTATCGTTAACAGATATTTCAAACCACAAATATAAAACATCTTCAAAGGAATCGTTAGTTGTTAAAGACCTATTTCCGAAACAACATTTCCGGTCTTGTAAAAAACTCATATATCGAAGGAAGGGTGGTGATGGTGGTGTAATAGTAATGCAAGCGTCAAAACTGTCACAATGCGGATTCCTTAAATCCTAAAACGGTGTTTTTGGTATGCTAACCGAAATATATCTATGACACATTCACATGCGCGCATCCTTTTTTTTTCAGGAGCATGAATTGATAGGTCTATTTTAAGGGCGCCGAATATATATGTGGGGTGTAAAATGGAAAACAAATGGAGCAAAAAAGTAAAACGGAAAAAAACGGTAATACTTTACTAGATTACAAGGATTTAGGAGAGATACCCGTCCGATTCAGTTGTCTGGAATAATAACGTATATTTTTTTACAAACTAGAGAAACAAAGATAAATTTACACAAGTAAAAAGAAGTTTTTACATAGACGAAAAAAGGGCGAATGAGAGACAAGATAAAAGGACAAAACTTTAAAAGGCATTAATAAGATTAACAAAAAAAAAGAAGGGAATATGCAGGAAGGGGTAAAGAGTTTCAAGATAAGTCAAGACAAAAGTTTCAAGTCAAATGAGCCAATTTTTTATTCTCATCTCAGTAATGCCAACTAACTTTTAACCATTTTACAACCAAAACATAAAATCAGCATTTTTTATAATTTTTTTACCAGAATGATGAGCTATATTTAAAAACCTTACTCGTTTCCTGTATGTAATGGATGATAAAAATTTTGGTGTGTTAAAAAATGTATTTGTAACAAAAGGGCATAAGCGATAAATATGAATAATTACACCTTGACGTGAGTCTAACAGTAACATGCAATCCCAAGCATCGTTTAATGTGTTTCATGTCAATCATCTTAATGATATTTCAGAGAACCCTTTTCATTTCTCAGTTTGTTTGAGACAGAAGCAAAAACGACGCTCGGCGCCGCTTTTATTTCCTATATGTAGTATAGAATATAAAAAAATGCTATCCATTCAAAGATCAAACAAAATAAAATTTTATTTAAACAAAATTTAATAAATAAGTAGCATTATTATTCGGATGGTATGTTATGCAAAAAAAAATAACAACATTTAGGGCGGTAGTTGGTCTGTCCGCGCTTAAATTTATAAACGTCTCTTGAGTCTGATAAGCCTCAAGGCGCATACCTGCGTGTAGGAGTCGCGTCGCGTAAAAATAAATTAAAAATCACCCCCCATTGTAGACCATTACAGGTAGCACGAAAGGTTTATTTTACAGTTGGTTGAAGTAAACTTAGGCTTTTAAATGCGCCCCTGAAACCTATATATCTTAATGTTAATTCCGCTTTTATGGAGAGAAAGAGTAAATGTGTGCTTGCTAGCAACAAATTTATTATGTAATAGTGTTCAAACGTTACCAGTTGACTATTATGCAAAAATTCTATACATTCGGGACTTTTATTGATAGCGAGAGCAATTACATTCAAAGATACCGCCGCCATAAAAATTATTTGAAATAAGATTACTTGTTTATATAAAAAAAAATTCTAAGTATTATCAAAGCCTTCAACTGTTATTAACACGCTATAAAGCACTATCGCTCGATGCTTTTATGATTTCTAAGCAAATACATCTTTCAGAAAAAAAATTTTTTTTTGATGGTTTGTATATCTATGCATATCATTTACTTAAATAAAAATTTCGTGTGTGGTCTTTGATGTTTTGTATATACTATGAGTAAAAATGTGCATTGAAATGAGTATGTGTGAGCCTTCCAGATGTGTGTGTGTGTGTGTGCATATAGAAATGGTGTACACTTTTGTTGAGCGTGTCGCCGTTTGTTTAGGCTACAATGTAAACATATGTAGCAAAGGACACCTCAATATCAACCACAATATTAGCATACTCTTCTATAAATTTTTCTTTGTTTTATACATGAATAGTTCAACTAGTATTATTATGAGAGGATTCATCCTTCTTAGCCATGTTTATTTAAAGCTATATACTAATGTGGCCTAATAGCTGTTTAATAAAAACAAAAACAAAATTCTTTTCTCTATGAATTATTAGGAAATTCATTTAAAATCTAAACCAAAAGCAAATAAATCATTCTGACAGAATTAAACCGAAAATTTCTTTAAATAACCTATAAAAGCAAAGTATTTTCAGCTGTCCATCTCTCAGAGGAACACATCCGAAAAATATGCATAAAAAATCGACTTTTAACACTTAAATAAACAAAACTTTAACATACACATGCTGACAAGAGCTCTAAAAGCAACCACCATCTTTCGAAATTTTAATTAATGTAAAAGTGCTTCTTTTCCCCCAAAAATAAAAAATACGTTTTTTTCTCCTTGCGTAGGAAATTAAAGTATCTTTCACGTAAATCTTACAGCTCAACGACGAAAAGAAAAATTACGCGTTTCGAAATGAAGGAGGTGGTGGCAGAAAAGCATCATAAAAACGAGGCTGGAGAAGGAATGAACGTAAAAAAAAACTAAGCTCTAACTGTCTGTTTTTACAAACCTAAATACATTTGCATATGCTCACGTTCTAGACAATTTTAAGCGAAAGTTGCAAATATATGAAAGATTATAAAGTAAATGCATTAAGGCAGGAATTTCATAATAGGGTGCATAAATATTTGCAAGGCGCGTTGAAAGAAAGCTGGAAAGCTTTAAAAGATCTGTGCATTTTATTTGATTGTCCCTTTGTTTCACGTTTAGAAATTCCGATTATTCTATCCCCAAAGCTACCCAAGCAAGGAAATATCTTCATCTATTGATTTTTCCATTTACCTAACCCCATAGAAATACTTTATTTTGTTTTCTAAATTACGCACTATAAATGTTTTAGGAATACATCTAAGGGAACATAAACAATGCGTTTGTTGTAACGTTTTTCATAATTTATAGCGCCTTATTGCACGGTATAGTTGAATAAAGAAATAAAACGACTCGCACGCGGTCTTTCAAACACATTCACATTTAGTACCTCATTAGAATTCCACTAAATATATTTTTATCCGAAATAAAAATTCCATTTGCTGGAAAGCAAGATTCACTTATATTTAACACTGACACACGCACAAAATTACTGTGTCTGTTGATTATAACATATTTATGAACGAGCAAACTCTTACATTTTGTGTATGAAATTTATTCAGGCAATGTATCAAAAAAGAAAAAGGGCGCATGCAAATTTGCTACCTAGTATATAATAAAATTCAAACATGAAATATGATGGATCGAGCCTTTAAAAAATATGATTACAATTAAATTAATTATAGCGTTTTGATTATTCATCTTGATAAGATTAAAGGAGTAATCAATAATTTTACTTTTGTTATTACACCACCAACAGGTAGTACAAATAAAATTGTTTGTTATTATTGAGATTATAAGTTTATAGACCTAAATACCGTAATTTTATCGAATGTTTACTGAAATTTATAACAAATATTTATTGATTAAATGCAATTTGTTTATCTAATAGGTTAAATAAGATTCTAAAACAATGTAAGCTAAAGGCAAACATTGTTAGGTATATAAAAAACTGAACTATTGAATTATTGAAGCAAAACTATATTACGTAACATGCTTTTCATGTATGTATGTATTTATATATTGAAAAGATAATTTTTCTATGTTACACATTCACACATATCACATTCAAACTATAAAAAATGTTCATCGAGCTGTAAATCAAATGTGACAATTTTTAGCTCTATTCAAATGTGGCTTTAGTAATAAATAAATTTAGTGGATAAGAACACACACGACACGACATTTCATCTCATCGTCAACCGAAATGAGAAACTTTTTCACATCATATTAATCTCAAAGCTAAATTACTTCCCCATCATTAGTGCTCAAAGTATCAGTCAGCATTTCGAGATGCTGCTGCTTTTCCGTTAATTGTAATTGCTTTATCGTCGTCGCGAAACGTTTTTGATAAAGAAGCTCTAGCTGGAATTGTATGAATTTTTTTCTGCAAACGAAAAACGTTGTCAACACATTAATCGATAATTAGAAGTCGCAAAATTGAAATGTAACTCAAGCTGTTTTGAATTGCAAAATATATCAACAACATGTTTATTAATAAGTACTAAATTTTTTTCCGAAAACAAATTAATAAAAAGATAAAGATTCTCTGTATCTCTATGATTAAGAAGCCTACACGCATCAAAAACAATTCAATTAAACTTTATGGGAAGCCATCAACAATAAAACATATGTAGGTTATTTTAATATTCATATATCTGCAATAAATTTGCAATAGATATAACTAAACAAATTGTAAAGGACAATTAGATATAAAACCAAACCTTAATATATTTCCATATCACATATCACCAAGCCTTTGTCCTTTTTTATCGATCGTCTGGAATCTAATTGAAACAAACGAAGGAATGTCTCTTTAAAGCGCGCAATAGAATTTCAGTGAGAAGGTGAAACGATGTTCGAGTTTCATTGGTGTATCATATAAGACAACAGACAATTATTCCACCCTTTTACCCTTATGTATATGTAAAATTTAATGCATTTCGCATTCTCCACTTGCATAATTAATTCTACTTGTACAAATTTATTTGCGAGCCGAATACAAATACCCTAATTAATTGTATGTCTTAATCATGGTTCTGTATTTGTATTATAAATTTCCTTAATTATCTAAGGAAATTTCAACCGCGCGCGCGGACGCGCTCTCTCTTTCTACACGTCTTTTATTAAACCTACCATCTAGGAATGAAGAAAAAAATCTTACTTGTATTCGTCTTAATTACATTCAGAAAAAAAAGAAGACGCGAGTTTCTTTTTTAATCTCAAACTCAAAGCTAAATTGAAAAATTCAATTTAATGCGAATGAAATTTGCACAACTTTGGCGATAGCGGATTTATATTCAACAAATAAACAGTTTCATATTTCATTTCAGTCAGGCAGTCAGTCAGTCAGAATTGAATATCATGTGTTTATTTGCGGTTCGAAATGTTGCGGCAATTATAAATTGAAGAAGACATATTTCATGTAAAAAATAATTAGTCTGTGAGATTACAGCTGAAAGTATCGATAGATGTTAATGCAAATGTGTTTTTTAATGATTCCAAATCCAATTAAAGCAGAGAAATACTCTTATCGCATCAATATTTTCGAAATGCTTTGAAGGTTTTTTTTAATGTTTATAACAAGCAATGTTAAATTTCAGCGCATAACAAATGTATGTACCTTATCATAATCTCTCTATTAAATGTCACGAAATTTATAATCTAAACTAGGCATGTTTTAATAGAATTATAAACAATTTACAACACGATAGAAATGTATTAGTTCTTTTTTTCCGCTCTCTGCTCGATTGCATACATACATTCGCGGAAATTCATAGACTCGTTACTATAGAGCTGTTTATTATTTGTATAAAGATAAACGCTGTGATAACGTTGCTGATTTATGAGAGTTTGGCAGACGCCAAGAGACGCTGTACACGCGACGCTTTCCACCTTTTGCCATCGCGCATTCAAACAATATAATCAACAAACACGACCTAATGTTAAATAATTATGTAGTCTGATAAAAATTATAATGTTTTTTATATTGTTTATGATATGATAATTAACTAAATAAGTTTTTTTCTTCTGCATAACGGTCAATAGCCTATAAAAAATACCATACATATAATTAACTGTCAAAATTAGAATGATTTGCGTCAAAATTACATAGCAAAAGTTATTAATTTGTAACGAAATGTGACTAATTTTTAAAACCATCAACATTTTGTTGTTCTTCTTGTTGCTAAGCTGTAACTAATTAATTTTACAAACATATTTTTCTAGTTAACAGCAAAATATCTCAATAAGGTATAGCTAATTATGACAAATATGTAATGAAATTTCAAGAATGTCTACTTCCTTACTTATCTAGTCAATTTGAAAAATTCGTTTCGTATAAAAATATTTAAAGTATTAGTTGATAATGAATAAAATTCATTAGAAAAAATTCTTTATAATTCTACTAAGGAAATTAAAAGGTGTTTTTCCATTGCGATTTATTTAAATGTTACTAAAATATTTTAATGTAATTTTAAAACTCTATTCTTTGACTGTGTAATGGCAAGGATCTCTTTGCTGCAATTCTAAAAATACAATTGCTATTTGCGCATATTATGAAGATTCAACCAGTCGGACTTAAAGGAAATATATTAGGCGTGGAAATTCATTTAGCTGAGTACGCAATGCACATTCTAATTGTAATTAAAAAAATAACGTTTTAAAATTACATAGGATACAGTTTTATGTTATAGTTATAAGAGAGGTGGCGACGTCTTCAAGTCATCGTGGGGATTCAGGATATAAATATTTATAAAATCCCAGGCTCTAATAATAATAATATAGTAATCATAAACCCAGAAAGTTAATTAATGTGGCTTGTTTCCTCTGGGCTCTGTACATCATTTCTGTTTTTTTTTCTTCTTCTTGACTTAATTGTATGTAATAGGAACATGTGTTTTCACAGTTAAGTTCTTGGTGTGCCGACGCCTGGTATATCGTAAAGTGCCTTTTATTAGTCACATCTTAACGTCGGTCGTCGGTTGCGGTGACAGATTTTATTACCACTTTCCTTCATAGTCCCATATGTAGGTATTTATTTAAATTGTACACAAAACAACAAATAGTTGTTGAAATAAGTTCTTATCATTATCGCGCATCTCGCTTTTATGTCTATTTATTGCACGTACGATCTTAAAATAATGATAATAACTTCACTATACAATGCAAATAACATTTACACATTCGTCTGATTCTTGCACATTTTTCGTTTGTTTATTTGTTCGCTTGGCGCACATTCTTCTATGTTGTATTTTAAAACGTGTCTATTATTAATTAGAAAATTTCTTTTCTGCACGACTATAAATCTACATACTCTATGCATTCCTTATTGCATTGTCCACATCCTGACATTTAAAAACAAACAACAACTTATAATGTTCGCTTGATTCATTCTTATTTAGAACATACAATTACAAAAACAAAATACAAAAAGCTTCCATGGAAATATCGTGCCTAGAACAGATTTTATGTTTTAAATCCATGTATTTATTTAGACTGTATATAGCCTAGTTATTAATACGACTAACTCAATTCTTTGCAGAATCGATTTTCATATAGGAAATTACTTGAGAAATTCAAATATGAGGTTAGTTTTAAATAATAATTGGCAAATTAGGGTTAATTTAGTATATATTTGAAAATTGATAAGGTGAAGTGGGGTAAGAGTGACCTAGTTTTTGCTAACAATAAGTTTGACTTTCAATCCATATATCTTTAATTTCTTTTATAATACTTTAACAGTTATTGAAATTAACGAATAATTGAGTTAATACGCTTTAATTAACATTGACAAAAACGCCAATTTCACTTGTATATTTTATTTTTTTAAGAAAATTATAAA
>JAODFZ020040884.1:0-11174 GCA_027574845.2 Deinopsis erosa
CTTGCGTAACATGTTCACAATCGTAAGTGTCAGGACAGCATTGTCCTTCCCGTGCTGGTAACGCGATACAGTTCACTTTGTCTAATGGAGTAGGACCACATTCTTGCACAGCACAAACCATATCACCCTTCATACAATAACAATGTTCACAACCCAGCTTTTTGACTAGAGCACCATCAGCATATATTTCATTTTCAAATGTGCAATCAGTTGACGCACCAGGAGCCAATGTTGTCGTAAAGATAAGTCCTGTTGTTGGTTTAGGTGTAGGAGTTGTTGTTGTTATGAGAGCAGCTTCTGTTTCATCTTCAGGATGATCTGTAAATCAAATCAACAAATTAAAATCACATTTGCAATAAAATTGATTTGCAATAAATTACCGCAATCGTATCTGACTGGACAACAAACGCCCTCTTGATATATAGGTTTACATCCTTCAATATGTAAAGTACATTCTTGCATGACACAAGCCGTTTTATTCCTAATACAGTAACATAATTCGCAAGGTTTGTTCGGATCGGAAGGCACTCGAGCACCATCCGAATAGAATAATCGATCAATTGAGCAACCATACGTATCCAAATGTCCAACGTCTGTCGATGGAGTCGCTGATTCCGGCAGTAATTTAACAGGAACTAAAAGAACAATTTACAAACACTATTCGTAATATATTTGAATGCACATACCTTCGGGACAAGTAATCACTGGACAGCATTGGTCTGGTCGTTTTTCAACTTTACAATCTTCGCCGATGGCTTTAATGAAAGGACAAACTCTCAAGTAGCACATCAGCATTCGATTATGGCAAGTACAATTTAAACAAGGTTCGTTCGTTATTATCCTATCTCCTTCATCGTAATGTTGGAAATTGTAATAGCAACCAGTTGCGTCCGCAACTATATATAAAACAAGTTTATTATTAGCTTTTAATATGTTACAACAATGATAAAAAAAGGGTATATTTGTTATGATGTCATCAACATATCGTCAAGGACATCATAATACACATTTAATTGTTATAGATGAAACTGGAAATATTAATGCAACTTTACGGATTATTAATTTGATTGATTTTTTTTATAGATATTTTACCTGGATAATAAGTTTCCATGTCGGTAGCATGTTCCGTAACTGGTGCTGCAATAAAAATAGATTTAGTCAATCAGTGATTAGATAATAATGTGTGACAGTAGAACAGGACAAGAGCAGGAGCAGGTCAGTGGCTCACCAAGGCTACGGGAGTGGTATGCACTGACTGCATAATAAATGAGGATACTCCTATGCATAATTATGAATTGTTATAATTTTTTGCATGATAAATAACCAAAGCACTTTCTCTCTTATGTATAAGAGCCAAAATTCTCTAATTATATCAGAGAATTTGCATAACGTTTGAATAATGGCATGCCTCATCTGTTGCACAAATGCCTCTAGCCTATACCAGTAGTTCGATGACCGTATATGTTGAATTAAACGCCAGCACTCGCGAATCCAGTTTGACTAGCAACCGCAAGTAAATTGTATTTACTATTTAGCATCCTCATATTTACACAACAATGCACTTGTCATATATTTATCATCTTTTCTTTCGTTACGCTATGATTGAATAGCGATCATCAATGAAATGATAAGAAATTGGCAATTCCACTACGAATTTATGTTTATTTTGTGTCTCTCATTATGATAATGATGCAATTAGGTTTGTTTCTAAATTAATTGATTACGTAATTGAAAATATTATTCGCTACTCGAGTCAAGTTCATATTATACACATCATCTCTAGAGCATCCGGCGTTTTATGATTAATTTTTCTAATTACAATAGCAAATATAGTAGCCAATTAGTATAAAAAGACATTGAATTGTTAATAAATTCTCATTATGCACGCTTCACAAAAATTCCATTTTACCAATCTACATATATCTAGATATACACATAATATTTATTTTCGTTTTTGATATCCTTATAAATACATAGTCGTGAACTTGCACTATCGCAAAATAACGGTAGTTGCAGTTACATAAGCACGATTTGAGTATATCGTAATTTGAGAATGCAGAAATATCATTTGCATATATTAAGAATGAGACGATGCTCTTGTCCAGCGTGGGAGACGCACACTATATGGGGGGTCAAGCGGCCAACTCCCAAACACTAAACGTTTTATGTATTATTATCTTATCCACTGCATATCATTATAAGAATGTAATCATAGGTTATATAAATGCAATGACTGAAGAAAAAATTTATACGACAAACTGAGACATTAATAGAAATGTCTTTATAAGAACCACCTGCGAGCATTGAAAACGAGAGTAAATGCAATTAAACAACAATTATACGCTCGTAATTAATATCAACTTAGGTAGGAATGAAAGCAAATATTTTCTTATTGCTATTATTATAATATTTTCTATTAAATCTGTGACAGTGCAGGTTAGTGAACGTCTAGACGCGCATTTTCTCTTTATATTATTATATAATTTTTTATACATAATATAAGTTTAATTGTCTTTTTAAAACGAATTATGCTTTACTTGAAATGCAATGTTAATTATATTTAATTTATGAAAATTTTATTTCAATAATTTATATAATTGACTTTAAAATTCTATAATGAGATGCACTTTGAATAATGTTATATAGTTTTATTTATTTATTTATTTATTTATTTAAAGTTCTCATAACTTGCACACAATGCAATCAGATAATTACTTTGACTAGCTAATTAAATATAATAACATAACAAATTTTTACTTCTAACTGTAATTAGCTTATACCTCTTCAACTAGTGCACTTTATTTTGCCAATTCCTAGGTAATTGACCCATGCAGGGCAAAATCTGATTTACTTTATTAATTAAAAACAAATACAGTTAGAATTTCAATTCAAAGTTTTTAAATGTGTGAGAGAATTTTTGACGATTGAATAAAATAATTTTGCTAATAGGACTAGACGTTAATTACTTTTTTATGATTATTTGTAGCACGCAATTTTCTTAATTAATTCATTTTGATTGCGTTATTTACATAATTATTACAACTACCAGATTCAGCTCGCTTGGAGGTAAATTTCTGTATATTTACGCGTGCGTTTTTTTTTTGTTGTTTATTGTATTGTAGTGGAAGTAATAATAAGAATTGGTTTTCTTACCAGATAATGTTATGGCAGGCATCACTATGAGAAGTGCTAGCAGGGCCTGCGACCCTGAACTCCACGCCGACATGGCGCGTTCTGAAACAGAATAAGAAATAAAAATATAAAGAAAATCATTCAGCATGCAACAATGCACATATAAGTTGACAGAAAATGTACCATAAAATACAATCACAAGTAGCGATAACTAATGCAATTCTGACATTTGTAAAATATCGCCGATGTCGAGTCAATCCTCTCATGATCTTATTTATTGCTTTTTCATTATATAAATATGTATTAAATAATAAGTAACGGGATGAAAAATGAATATCATCATGTCAAAACTATTTTCACTGGGGATGACTGAGCGAAAAATTTGAACAGGTCTTTGACTTGATCTGGAACGGTTTAAGATAAAAACAATTTTAAAATTAATTTGCACGTTTTTATCACTTATTGAGATGAGTGTCGGCTACTTAAAATACTAGTGATAAAAACGGACCGTTAATGGCAATTTCCGCTTTGCAAAAAAAGAGATCAAATATCAAGGCTTTCCAAAAATTTGTTAATCTTGAGGGTCAGCTAGTATCCGGCTCTTCTAACTGTAGATTCACAATAAAAAAATGTCAAACATTAATTTTAAAATTTCGCGCACGTCCTTTTTTTCAACCAGTTTTTTCTTCATTCGAGGATTAAAGACATGAATAATTAATTTCGATTAGTGAACGTATTACATATTTGTTGTGTGGGATTCATTCATATGTAGGGCAGTGGACACTTCAAAGATTTACTAAACAATTTATGCGGATGTTGTTTAAGCCCACGAATATGCTAAACGACACTCTCATTGTCCTTCTAACTAAATTACATCTTATTACGATTGTTTCAAAAATAATAAAACGTTCAATTCGCATACTATACGACAAATAGAGAAACAATTATTAATGTAAGTAAGTTAGTGCGATAATAAGAGTTGATTAATGCTTCATGGCTTTTTTTACATCGACACTTACTTATTATACATTATTACACGGTATGTGCTTTGTTTGCAAATCTTAACAACAAAAGTGGCAATTATTATGGAACGTAAGTATCGTTCTCATTGCCACTTTTAATTCGCTAGGAAATAAATGCACGAAATTATATAATAGATATTGCCAAATATTTATTAGATATCAGCTAAGTAAACTGTACATGAAAGTAACAGTTGAGTTTAGAAGAAGTACTGCTAGAAACAGGCGGACGTTACCGCATTCTGCACTGCACCTCGAGCGTCTTCTAAGAAAGACATACATCCATTATACCACGCGGTACACAATAACTGATTGAGATTCCAACTTGAGGTGCAAGATATTTATGGCTGGTTATTGGAATGCCATATCTGAACCTTAGTCGCTATCCACATACACACACACAACACAGAAACAATCAATGTGTGAGTGAGTTTATGGTGCTGAAATGCTTTATAAGGGGATAAACATTTTATAAGTACATAATAGAAAAAAAGTACTTTCATTTTTAAACGAAATATACCTACATCGACCACATTGGTTTGCAGGTGCACTAAATATACAAGAGAAAAGTCAATGATCTTTAATTATCGATACAATGGATTGGAATTGGAAAACATTTACTTAATATAATGCGATAACTGTTTCACCTTCTGTCCACATTTACCGATTCCCTGATTGTTCTTAGATTTAACGGTTGCGCTTAGAGTTTTCTTTCCTTTTTTTTTATATTCGATCAATATTTACATAATTTAAAACAAAGTATGTATGTTGAAAATAATTACCAAGCCCTTGTTTAAGAAACGTTTTTCATATATTTTACCGAAGAGAAGAAAAATATTTGTTCAATATATGCAAATTGTACATAACAACAAGGTGGCTGCGTTTCGCACATTCACGATAGAAAAATTGAGCGTTTATTAACATCCCATTTTGGAAAATAAGAATTTTATTATGTGAGATGATTTATGCATGTACATTTAATGCATATGGTTTTAGAATCCGGTCTTACCGTTGTATTTGGTACTTGGGTTTATTACTATTCACTCTATACACACAATCTGTAAAGTTAAGCAACGGTGTTTACAGAAAACCCATCATATTCTATTATAATCGTTAGGGAGATAAAATATTGACAAAAAAAATCAAAATTCCAATGAGATCATGATAAAGAATGCAAAACCCAGACTTTTTGTGAATCATTTTTGGTTCTACAGACGCAAAAACCTTGAAAGATGACATTCTGCAACTTTCTATAGAATCTAAGACAGTTTTCCAAATAAATAATTGACGTAGGGGAAATCGAGTAAAATTGTAGGATGCGAGATAATATTTCATCGTGCGTTACATCATAGAATCTATATTTATCTTTGCAAGGTGTATTGACGTTCAATGTCAATGACACGATGCTTGAAAGAAGAAATGAAAGAAAAAACTTTATTAATGAATCATCAAGGAAAACAAGTGTAATGATGTAAGGAAAAATAATAAGAACTTGTTCGAATCGAGGAGCACGACGCGCGCGCGAAAGGATTTTTTTATTTGTGAATTTAGCCTTGGTAAAATTATCTAATAAAAAGTATGTCGCTAATGACTTTGAAGATGAATCAAAACATTATTTATCAATCACTTTTTCCTCGTTTAGCAAACACACGTTTTAATTTTATAATTCGTTTATATATTTTTAAACAAATTACTCATTTTACTATCGCCTCAAGCAAGAAGCAACTTCCTAATACATATTAATTACTTTATAACATCATTACTTATATGATTGTCTGAATAATATGCTGCTTGTTAAATTGTTAAATGAATAATAATTTTGCACCATTTATAAAAAACAGGAAATATTTTTTTAGGGTGGTCTTAGGTCAGTTTAGTGTGCCAATAGTACTTGCTGAACGAGCCACAATATTATAATCACAAAACATATAAACATAAAAAACGTGTTTTTTATTAGCTGTGTATGCGAACACACAGTCAGGAAGAATTCTTTCATTTCGTTTCATTCATAGTATGTATGTTATAATAAGTGAGTTTTTATATTGTGTTACGTTCTAACGACACAACACTTGCACGCATTGATGGTTTAAGAGTGAGTTTAAAAAATTGTTGATGAAGATTTACTGAGAAAATATTCAACGTGGGAACGTTTAGCTGTTTAGTTACTAACATGGGGATGCAAAGTGCATTAGCAAACATCGGAGTTTGAGCAAAGAGCTACGGTCAGTTTACTTAAGCCTAACTCTTAACGTTCTTATGATGGGAATTAATCAATTGTCTTCTTTGCTCATTCTCAGATACTCTTCATTAGCATTCTAAGCAAATAGTTTAACAGATTTATTACTCTCTTGAGAATCAATCGTGTTTAAAAAGATATTGCAATGAAGAAAATATTTTTTTTTTTTTAATAAATTTTTACTTTGCACAGTTTTATAGAAAATTTTTGTAATTTCTTTTATGGCACAATCACTAAGTCCAGAAGGCACACTTAATTCACTAAAATCTTACCTTTTTTATATAATAAAATTCGGCAACAAACTCGGAAAAATAATCGAAAAATTTCTTTTCGTATTTTTCTTAAAATATTAAATAAACTAAGTGTAAAAATTGGTGAGCGATGCACTAATTTTACAATAGTCCCTTAGTTTAGTATTGGTACGCACTGATGTCCACTGTTCGCGAATAAGACCAGACAGGCAACACATCGACCAGAAGTGAACTCATGCGGAGCTCCGCGCCTCAAGTTTAAATACTCCGGTGAGCGGGGGAACGGCCCCGCAGTGCTCTTGGACAACGGCGCTACTAGAGCCGGCTCTGATTGGTTCGCCTGAGGGTAAAGAAGAAATCGCTAGGAATGCACACACATATACAAATACATCCACACAACACACACACTCATCCACATACGCTCTACTCATCTCGAGGGTTGCAGGATTTCCAATTAACACCACCATTCATAAAATCGATAGTTCACTTGACCCCCCATGCATCATTTACAAATATTAATTAGTGCACTTTAAGTGCTAAATCTTGTCAATTATTATACATAAAAAAAATAATAGAAAATTCAACCCCTAATGTGTGATTTTTCATTAATTGTGTACACATAACAGTAAGAAGATTGATTTTTAAAAGCAATTAATTAAATAAATATGAAATATATGTAAATTAAAGAATATTAGAATACAATTAATGTATTAATTAAATTTTATGTTTTTATTATGAATTGTAATTGGATTTGGTTGTAAAAAAGCTAATTAAAAATTAAACATCAACAGTCGATTAAGCGAGTAACCCACAAGGAAGAAGAAACAAAAAAGATGATTTTAGAATTTCTTTGGATGGAAATGAATAAATAGTATGATAAATTACCTTGCGAGAGTGAGAAGTGTGCGTCTGCGAAGCGTCTCGACGCTGGACCGAAGTTTAATGGAATCATCGCCCTTCTTGTGAGAGGCGCGCGCGCGCGACCTACCCCTACACGTCTGGAGCTATTGAGCCATAAACATCCCTGCACTTTCACTTATCACAACAACAGCATTTCCGCCTATTGAAAATTCTCTTTATAACAACAACGTTCGAGTAAAAAATAATCAAATTATTGAGAAACAGTACAAAAAGAGGCGCATAATTCGAATGCATACATAATTACCAGAAAATTCTTTTATGTTTCTTCACTGGCGGCTGCTTTACTTACACCTTAAAGATTTTTTTTCAATTAGAGTAGCTTAAATGTGCCCTAAAATGTTGCATGTTACTAATTAAGATACGGAGTTGTTACTTCCTGTGTGCATTTTACTCGAAATAGTGTATGCGACATGTGTGAAAGTTCAAAATCCTCATTTACAATGAAATTATGAAAAACTCAATTATATATGAGTAGTATTAGATTGATGTGCAGCGTTTCTGCACGTATGAATCGAGGGGGAAGTTATTTTCCTCGTTTTTGGTATTTAGATGGAGGGTGAAAGTGCATTGTGACATTAGGGGTGGTTTATTATAGTTGGAATAAGTTTGCGAAAAGTTGATTTATGTTGAAGGTACATATTTGACATCTGCGTAATGTGGTTGATCTGTAGAAATATGGAGACACATGCGTGTGTGTGTGTGTGTACGTCGACAATACAGTACAGATGCAGATGATTTTAGTGTAGTTGGAAGAACTGTAGGCGGTCCGGGACAAAGCTCACCACATGTCGTTTATTATTGTCGAACACATTTTATAACTATCGATGCGTTGCGTATTGCCTTTCGCCGACTTTGAACTCGATTAAACGGCGAACTTGGCCTCTTTAGCTATAGCGACAGAGAAAGTGTTTTCACGCGTTACGATTACGGCATAGACGCGCAATCAAAACGCAAATATTTACAGATTAAAATTGCGAGTGTAATAAGAATGGGAAATAGGAAATGTCTACAGAGGGTTGCTTTGAAAATAACAAACTCTCAAATATGTTTGTATGCTGAAGGAAGATGATAAAGTGTTTGGTGATGAATGAAATACTCTTGCATGTGAGTGGCATAGGATGGGAAAGCTGAAACGTCTCCCTAATATGAAATTCAATACTCTTGACATGTCCTCATCTAGCGCAACAAACTATATAGGAAAAGACATTCTCATTAGTGCTTTTACAGTAAATTTAATTATTGGTATTACCAATATTGTGTCATGTTGTTTTTTACAGGTTTACAAGAAGCAAGTGTCGCAAATAATTGTTTTGAATCATAATTCCAAGAAATTATCAAAATATGTCTACAAATTTATTGTTGTTGACCTTTTATTATGGATTTACCAGAAATTTATTATATAAAATTATTTATAATACAAAAAAGAAATTTTCTATTTACGAATTAAATTTTTTTAATATTATTTCCTGTTTACCCTTAAATCATAAAACTGTTTATATATAAAATACTTTAAGTGGAGAAAAAATATGTTTGTCAACTTAATTGTTACAATTACCTAGATGGCTTGCGGGCTTTTTTATACTGTGCATTCCAAGAAATAAAACTTTTGTGACAAACAATTCAATTTAAAAGATTATATAGCAAATTATTAAAATAATCAGTTTTTGTTGACCCTAAATATGTGACTGCGTATAATTTAAAATTAATGTTTTAAAATAAAATAAAATAAATAAATTTGTCTGCGATGTCAAATGAATTAAATTTATATAAAACGTAATAAAAGAGACAAGTTACTTTTCCGTTAAGTGTGCATATTATCGGGGTAACCGGGTAACGATACACATTCATTGTATTCTTCACATTAATCGATGCTCTGGACGAAGAATAATAATGCCAATGCGATCAGTACATAGTATGGAGACTATATTATTCGTGCTGCTCCTACTCTAAACCAATAAAAGCTTGTACTAACCTACATATGTAATATGGAATCATAAAGCACGCAACACCTACAGTTTTCACTCTAGTACTAACAATATAGTGGACACTTGACATGTACATTGTTTTATAAATGTATTTGATATCTCATCACATTTCACTCGATTCTCACACCACACCACAGACATCCAACCGCCTTATCAGCATTTTTTCTCTCTCAATGTATTCCGATACAGATCTGATTCGTAGGTTGTATATCATTTTCACACACAAATTTGCAAATGTAATTAATAGTTATTATTTATATATATATATATATATATATATAAAAAGAAAGAGATTTTCTCATCTTTATTTATAATTACTTTTATATTAATAATGCAAGCTATTTTCAGTTTGAATAATTAGCTGTTAAATAATATCGAACATTTTTTCTCCAACTTCATTTCGAATGCACGATACGAATAGGAGACATGTCATGCCATACCCATAAAATGTTGTGTCTTACATTACTGACAAGATAGTTTGCACATTGACAGCTGTCCATCTAATAATAGAAGAGGCGTCTCTACATGTTATTTGATTGATAAATTATTTATAGAAACAAAAATGCGATGAATAATTTTACTGATCGCAATTTTAGGAAATAAAAATTTATTGAGCCACTAATAATTTAATTATTTAAACAACGAGCATATAACTTGTTTTCAAACTTAAAAACAGTTTAACTTTTATGAGCTTTAATCATCAAAAATTATCATTTATTAATCGCTTCCAGCTTACAACCAACATTTACATATCTTCAACCATTCTCTTTTATAATAATAAATTTCATTATATAATTAATATTTAATTCAATTTATCGTATAGCTAAATGGTTATTATATGCTGATAAATATATTTTAATCTATTTTTCTTATAAGTAATATAAATAAAAAATATGGTTTTGTTTACTCATAAATATACAAATGCTGTGATGAGAATTACTTCAATCTTGTTTCATATATATGTAAAAAAATGGATTATTGAGGATTTAGCGCACACATTTGCATATAAAAAATTGATTCTTATCGTAAATAATTGTTACTTAATGTATACACATTGTGGTAAAGAATTTTTCTTCAACCTTCATGTACATACAAGAATTTTATTAAACAAAATACTTTTAAATTCAACTATTTATCTTGCATTATTTGAATAATCTTTCTTACAGGAATTTACTTAGCATTGCATATAGATTAAAATAATATTTAAAACATTTATATTGATAGAGGTAATGATGTTAAATAATACAAACTCTGTTTCGTATTAAACGAGCCATTTGAGTGTTTTAAAAATTCCAAAATATAATATGAACTATTTCGTTTATTTTATCAATTATAGAAGGTGAACACTGGTCAAGTAATTAGCAATATTTTCTATCAATAAAAGCAATGATATAATAATATTAAATGCAACAAATTATTTTATAAAATAAAAATTCACTAAATGCAACAAATTAGTTAATAAGGGAAGGACGGGCAAAACGGATATGTTAATTTTAAAAATAAATAAAGTACATAAGTTTTAATTATATTTATTCGTAACTTCGTATTTATAATCTTTGGATATTGTTTTATTAGTTATTGATATCAAAATTCTAAAAAAAAAAAAATTCTTTGATTTATTCTGGTTTAA